>CM061140.1:138512983-138771589 GCA_030789695.1 Scilla litardierei | reverse complement strand
GTTGATAGAGTTCTGCACTTTGTTGAGTGTGGTACAGTCTAGGTGGGGAGTTGGAGCTAGGACCCCATTGTAGATGTACATAAGGAACTTATTAATGCTAGTATTTGTTTAGCGCTTGATGTAGGTTGTTGTTGCGACCGAACCAGGGTATATCTGTGCGTACTCTGTGATTGTCTCTTATTTACTCTGGTTGTGTTTTAACTGCGTGAGATTTCTCGTGGGTTGCGCGAGAATTTTTTATTAGCTTATTCACCCCCCTCTAGGCTAGGATCCAGATCCAACAAGTGGTATCAGAGCAGGTTTTAGGATCTAGCCTAGGTTTGACCATGGATCACATTGATAGTGCTTTTGCTGAGGGTCAGTCTATTTCATGTCCACCTAGATTTAATGGAGTAGATTATGCTTATTGGAAAAATCGTATGAGAATCTACTTAATTTCTATTGATTATAAAGCTTGGCAAATTGTTGAAAAAGGATATAAACCACCTGTCATTAAAATTGAAAAAGTTGAGATGCTTAAACCAGATGATAAATGGGATGATAATGATTGGAGGCTTTATTCTCTTAATGTTAAAGCTATGAATGCTCTCATTTGTTCATTAGATAAATCTGAATTCAATCGTATCTCACATTATCTAACTGCGCAGGAAATATGGCACACATTGGAGATGATGCACGAGGGAACGTCACAGGTGAAGGAGTCTAGACTTGCACTTCTGAGCACGGAGTACGAGGGATTTCACATGCTACCATCAGAGACCATATCAGAGATGTTTGCGAGGTTCACCAACATCATCTACAAGTCTAGCTCGCTCGATAAGCCATATTCTAGTCTTGAACAGGTGAGAAAATTATTAAGAGCGCTGCCAAGCTCTTTCAGATCTAAAGTCACTGCCATCCAAGAAGCGAATGATCTATCACAGATGAGGGTGGAGGACTTGATAGGTAATCTAATGTCCCACGAGCTTGAATTGCAAAATATTGAAGAAAGAGAGAAACCTGAGGAAAAGGAGAAAGCTTCAAAGCCACTTGCTCCGAAAGCTAGCGAAGATGAAGATGATGATGAGGAGATGGCGCTAATGGTTAGAAATTTCAGAAAGTTCGTCAAAACTCCTCAAGGAAGATCAGAAATGCAGAGAAGGTTCATTCGCTCTAACACTTTTAATTACGATAAAAATTCTTCTGAACAAGATTCTGCTAATAGAGTTGAATGCTTCAAATGCAGGAAAAAGGGATACTTCGCAAAGCATTACAGACAAGAGACTGCTCAGGTTGCTAAAGATAAAGGAAAATCCAAGATGCTAAATTGGGACATGGACAGCGAAGCTGAGGATGAGGATGAAGAGGTGGTAGCCCACCCCGCTGTCGTCTGCTTAATGGCAAAAAGCGATGAGGTAAATTCCTTCACTAAAGCCGAATTGTTTGATGTTTGTAATAGAATGCAAAATGAAATTAATGAGTTAGAACTCACGTTGAATGACTATAGGATGCTAGCTTTAAATTACAAAAAGAAAATTGTGACATTTCTGAAGAAGTTGACATCCTTAAAGAAAAACTTAAAGAACGTGATTCTACCATTGCAATTATGAAAAAGGAAAAATCATGCTTTAATGAAGAAGTTGTTTGTCTCTCTTGCCCTTCCTTATTGAATGAAATTAGCATGCTTAAGCTAGATTTGACTAAGCTCGAAATTGAAAAAGACTATGTGATTAAAGAGCTTAATGATAAGTTGCGCATGTTAAATAACGAACTTAAAAGGAAAATGGATGAATTTGAAAAGAAGGAAGAGAAAAACATGAGAGCTTTTATAAGTGTACTTTGCTTGTGGATGAAAATGTGCTATTAAAATCCAAAGTCTCTAGTCTTGAATTATCCATTAAGAAGTTCTCTATAGGAAAACAATCGTTAGATACTATTTTAGAGAATAAATTATATGGCAATAATAGACGAGGACTTAGATTTAATTCTAAAACTGCTAAAAAGCATGTCTTTAAGAAATTCCACAATATGCTCTCTATTGTGAAAAATATGCATGCAAAGTGATTTACTTGTGATAGTGTTGGTCGCACATTCTATTATTGTAAATATAGGAACACAAATATCAAGTTTAAACAAGTGTGGGTTCCTAAAACAATAATGGCTAACACTAGTGGACCTTGTTGGGTTTCAAGGTCACACTTAACACCTTTCATGTAGGTGTGATGGAGATGTGGCGAGGAGCAATGAATTGAAAGTTTCATTCTTTTAGCTCCTTAGTTAAATAGCGACGCTGTTACGAGGTGGAACTCGCGTACAATGAATTTGTATTATGGGGAACCAAGGGCACGGTGGTTATATGGAAATGTGGGGTTAGGTAGGCTGTTTTACAAGTGATTAGTGGGATGAAGAGGTTGGATCCGTTGCCGGTGGAGCTCACAGGATCGCATCTCGTCGGACGTAGCTGAGGAAGGTCGGACGGCGGGAGGCTGACGCTGACTTTGGCCAAGGGGCGAGCTCTCCTGCAGCATGAACAACTCGTCAGAAGGGCGGGGTTGGGGTTCAACCCTTAGCCCCTCCGATGCCTAAGTCAGTAAAAGGGCTTAAATGGGGGGCTGGACACGCCGGCCGGACTAACTGTGTGTCCGCCTCGCGTGACGAGCTATAGGTGGGAGAACAAAGATATGGAGGACCTTTGCCCTCGTGTGTGAATGATAGAAGATGAGAGAGTTTTTCTAACCCTCTTCTCCGTAAGAGGAGAGGAGGTATTTATACCTGACGGGTGATGACTAGGCGTGCTGAGCTGGCTCGGGTGTCAGCGGAAACTTCGGACGAGTACGTCGGGAACATGAGTTCCTGATCCGCTTCTGTCAGGCGGCGCAACGGCCGAGGGGTGCTTTTGTCGGGATGTCAGGGCCGAAAGCACTAACCGCCGGTCAGGTCAGCCGCCTGGGGGTGCTTTGTCAGACAGTCGGGTGACGTATGGGTTAGTCACGTCCTTATCCTAGGCTGTTTGTCGTTAGCGTCGAACTAAAGGTCTGGCTCACTTTCGGCGCCGCGGTTCGCAGGAATCGGATGGGCCGTTCCGGTCGGGGGTTGTCCGGCCCGGCCGCGCCCGTCAATAGGCTTGGCCTAGCTATCCGAGCGTCCCCTAACGCGCTCCCCCGATGGGTCGGGCGGCTGCGGTTGTTCGCCTCGGTCGGCTACAGTTGTTCGCCTCGGCCGGCTACAGTTGTTCGCCTCGGCCGTTTCGGGGAGCGCTGTAAGGCGCGCCTATCTCCGTGATGCCCCGGGTTTTCGGGGCGGCGGTCCTAATTGTTAAATGGTGAGCTAAAGGGGTATGTTAGCGGATCCGGGCTGGAGTTGGGCTACTACGATCTTTAGGTCGTAACAATTGCCCCCCGGCATTCGAGTGCGAAGCGGAAGCCCGGTTCGGCTCGGATGGCGTAACGTTACCGTGATACTACCTTTTACTTGGGATTCGGACCGGGATCTCGGCTCCGGGGGGTGACGCCGGCCCCGCGGGATGTGTCCCGCTATAGCGGGGTCATGAAGTCTCTCCCTGACTCCGAGCTAAGCGGGGCGTTATCCGAAAAAAAGAAAAAAGGGAAAGTATTATGCACCAATCTTTATCGGAAATCTCGGCGATATTTACAAGACTTAGGAGAAGATGTGTGGGACGGAGTGTGGTCCACATTTGTTGTTCGTTTTGCCAGGAGGAGAAGATCCCTGCGTCAGGGCGGTCTTCCCGTATGTCGATTCTTGAATTCCTACCGCCACTGTCCAAGGGTGAGCCGAGGAGCCGACCCACGGTCGCAGGAGGGGATCCTCTCCTTTTCCCGTTCTTTGCTTCCTCACGTTTTGCCTTGCTGTCGCCGTGCTGGGGAGTTGCGCGGCCTCGTCGGGGACCCCGCACACCGAGGGGGAACCCCCGGGTGGCTGAGGACGAGGTGGCGGTGGTGGCGCCGCTGGGCGAGCCGTTGAGGGGTTTTCCCCTCCCCGGCACCCTGTGGGGATCGCCGAAGGTGGCGGCGTTAATTAGGGTGTTGCGGCCCGCGGCCGGCTATCTGGGTCCTCCTTTTGATATAGTAACAAGCTGGAGGAAAGCTGGCGGGCGGTGCCTCCCATGTGTAAGGGGAATATCCAGTTGGAGGTGGTGGGGCATTTGGGGCCGTTTTGTGCCCGGAGTGAGGGTATGGGAGTCCCTTGCATTTCTCTTTTTCCCCCCTCCTCCCCTGGCCTATGGAGGGGGGGTATTTATAGCGAGGTTCTGCGGAAGGGTTTCTCTTGAGTAATGCGGGGGGTTAGCGTTTCTAATGGGCTCCGCGGAGTCACGTGCTTTGGGAATCGCTTTTCCCCGGAGGTATCAGGCACTCTGGCCTCTCGGGGATCGTGTTACTGCTGACGGCGCGTCGACCGAGCGGCCTTTCGTTATGTTGAGTCGCATCGCGGCACTGTTCTGACGAGACAGGGCACTGCCTTTTCAGGACTGGGCACCTACTTCGCGGCCTCTGCCTCGGGACCCGGGTCATGTTGTTTTGGCATCTTGCGGAAGTTACGCAATTACCTATCATGCCCCCAACATTCCCGTGTCCGAGATCGCGAGGTCTGGGGGAAGGGGATGTTGTTGGCTTGTGTTGCTTTTAGGCGGGGTGGGGGATTGGCGGAGTGGCTAGGGGCGATTCCCGCTATCCTATCGTTATTCAATATCGGGTCGACCCTGTTACGCGGGGCGGGTTCCAGTGCCTCTCTTTCCCCCTGGAGGGAAAGGTGTCGGGGACTTTTGGTGAGCGGGGGTCGCGCTGCAGGCGTAGATTTCCCGGAGGTCCTATGCCAGTTAGGAGGGGTAGTGAGGTGCTAACCCAGAGCTTGGCGGGGGATAGCCATTCGCTATGGTGTTCTCCGAAAAATCTGAGCGTGTAAAGAAGAGCATTTTTATTTAGGTTTGTAAAGGCTGATCTACAGCTTGTACAGGAGTTCTTAGTTTATCGCCTGTTGCGGGGTCCGATCCGGCTGGGGGGGAGCCATAGAGCTGTCCTCGCCCGCGGTTTAATGACCTCCGGATCGGGATGTCGCTGTGGGCAGGGTGGGCCCTTCGTAACTTGAATTGAGCTCGGCGTGGAGGAGAATGGCCGCCTTCCGTGCTGAAGTGTTGCAAGGTCTCTTTGGCGATCGTGCCACCTTCCCTCCGTTGCTTCGTCATCTCTTTCCACGGAAAGGGTTTTCCTCGGTCCGGAAGAGGCGCCGAGGGGGGGAAGCCGCCTTGCTGCGGCTTGCTCCTTTGGGAGGTTCCTGAGCATAGTGTCGTCCCCCGCCGCCCCGTGTCTTGCCGCTTCAGTTTGAGAGTGGCGTTCAGCGCGCGGCGGTGTATGGGCGGGCCGACACGCCATGACTCGCCATTTGGGGTCGTCGGGGGTGCAGCCTTTCCGAGGACCTCGCCCGTAGGTCGACGGTGCGGAGGTACTGGCCGGCCAGTGCTGGGGGCTCTCGCCTGCCCAACCGGCTTTGAACGGATGCCATTCTTTCTCCGATCCGTCGTCGTTCGGGGAGGACGGAGGCGTGAAAGGTGGATTTCCCTTGTGTAAGGGGAATACCCTGTTTGCGATCCGTTTGTAAGGGGAATACCCTATTTGCCGTCTTGCCGGGGCGTGCGCCTTGGGGAGGTTCTTGAGCATAAGGCCGTCCCCTGCCGCCCCATGTCTCGCGGCTTCGGTTTGAGGGTGGGGTTCGGCGCCCGGTTGTGCATGGGCGGGCTGACACGCCGTGACTTGCCTTTTGGGCTTGTCAGTGATGCAGCCTTTCCGAGGTCCTCGCCCGGTGGTCGACTGCAGAAAGGCGCTGGCTGGCAGGCACTGGGGGCTCTTGCATGGCCGGCCGGCTTTAAACGGATGACATTCTTTCTCCGACCCGTCGTTGTTTAGGGCGGGCAGGGGCGTGAAAAGTGGATTTCCCTGGTGTAAGGGAAATATACTCTTGGCGATCCGTGAGTAAGGGGAATATCCTATTGGTGGAGGTTTTGATGCAGGATCCGCCGCCTGGGGCGGCGGGAGCCATTGATGGCCGGTGACCTCTCTTTTGTTAGGGCGGGGCATCTTGGCCCTTTTCCCGGTGGGTGGGGGAATAAGGTGGCGGAGTTTCATGTCTCGGTTTTTTTTGTTACTTTCAGACGGGGGAGTGGCCTCTTTATAGGGAGATCTCATTGACGGTTTCTTCCCTATTTATTGCGCTGAGTTGGCGTTATTAATGGGTTTCTTGAATTCGTGCCCATGGGAAACCGCCTTTGCCAGGTGGCTCTTGCAGGTCTTCTTTTGAAGCGTGTTATTAATTGTGGCGTGTTTCTCGAGCGTCCTTTCGTTTCGTCGAGTCCCATCGGGGCCGCCTACTCGGGAACTGGCGTCATTTCGTCCCGGTTTGTGTGCCCGTCTTATTTTGACTTTTCGAGGGCCATGGGTGCGTGGCCCTCTCCGGTTTGGGTGGCTAGGGTTGGCCCTGCCCCAGAGGTCTGGAGGGGGGGGCGCGGGCGCGTAGCCCGGCCCGTGCCCTTCTCTGCTTTGGGTGGCTAGGGTTGGCCCTGCCCCAGAGGTCTGGAGGGGGGAGCGGGCGCGTAGCCCGGCCCGTGCCCTTCTCTAGTTTGGGTGGCTAGGGTTGGCCCTGCCCCAGAGGTCTGGAGGGGGGGAGCGGCCGCGTAGCCCGGCCCGTGCCCTTCTCTGGTTTAGGTGGCTAGGGTTGGCCCTGCCCCAGAGGTCTGGAGGGGGGGAGCGGGCGCGTAGCCCGGCCCGTGCCCTTCTCTGGTTTGGGTGGCTAGGGTTGGCCCTGCCCCAGAGGTCTGGAGGGGGGGAGCGGGCGCGTAGCCCGGCCCGTGCCCTGCTCTGGTTTGGGTGGCTAGGGTTGGCCCTGCCCCAGAGGTCTGGAGGGGGGGAGCGGGCGTGTAGCCCGGCCCGTGCCCTTCTCTGGTTTGGGTGGCTAGGGTTGGCCCTGCCCCAGAGGTCTGGAGGGGGGGAGCGGGCGCGTAGCCCGGCCCGTGCCCTTCTCTGGTTTGGGTGGCTAGGGTTGGCCCTGCCCCAGAGGTCTGGAGGGGGGGAGCGGGCGCGTAGCCCGGCCCGTACCCTTCTCTGGTTTGGGTGGCTAGGGTTGGCCCTGCCCCAGAGGTCTGGAGGGGGGAGCGGGCGCGTAGCCCGGCCCGTGCCCTTCTCTGGTTTGGGTGGCTAGGGTTGGCCCTGCCCCAGAGGTCTTGAGGGGGGGAGCGGGTGCGTAGCCCGGCCCGTGCCCACCTCTGGTTTGGGTGGCTAGGGTTGGCCCTGCCCCAAAGGTCTGGAGGGGGGAGCGGGCGCGTAGCCCGGCACGTGCCCTTCTCTGGTTTGGGTGGCTAGGGTTGGCCCTGCCCCAGAGGTCTGGAGGGGGGAGCGGGCGCGTAGCCCGGCCCGTGCCCTTCTCTGGTTTGGGTGGCTAGGGTTGGCCCTGCCCCAGAGGTCTGGAGGGGGGAGCGGGCGCGTAGCCCGGCCCGTGCCCTTCTCTGGTTTGGGTGGCTAGGGTTGGCCCTGCCCCAGAGGTCTGGAGGGGGGAGCGGGCGCGTAGCCCGGCCCGTGCCCACCTCTGGTTTGGGTGGCTAGGGTTGGCCCTGCCCTAGAGGTCTTGAGGGGGGGAGCGGGTGCGGAGCCCGGCCCGTGCCCTGCTCTGGTTTGGGTGGCTAGGGTTGGCCCTGCCCCAGAGGTCTGGAGGGGGGACCGGGCGCGTAGCCCGGCCCGTGCCCTTCTCTGGTTTGGGTGGCTAGGGTTGGCCCTGCCCCAGAGGTCTGGAGGGGGGAGCGGGCGCGTAGCCCGGCCCGTGCCCTTCTCTGGTTTGGGTGGCTAGGGTTGGCCCTGCCCCAGAGGTCTGGAGGGGGGGCGGGCGCGTAGCCTGGCCCGTACCCTTCTCTGGTTTGGGTGGCTAGGGTTGGCCCTGCCCCAGAGGTCTGGATGGGGGGAGCGGGCGTGTAGCCCGGCCCGTGCCCTTCTCTGGTTTGGGTGGCTAGGGTTGGCCCTGCCCCAGAGGTCTGGAGGGGGGGAGCGGGCACGTAGCCCGGCCCGTGCCCTTCTCTGGTTTAGGTGGCTAGGGTTGGCCCTGCCCCAGAGGTCTGGAGGGGGGAGCTGGCGCGTAGCCCGGCCCGTGCCCTTCTTTGGTTTGGGTGGCTAGGGTTGGCCCTGCCCCAGAGGTCTGGAGGGGGGGAGCGGGCACGTAGCCCGGCCCGTGCCCTTCTCTGGTTTGGGTGGCTAGGGTTGGCCCTGCCCCAGAGGTCTGGAGGAGGGGACCGGGCGCGTAGTCCAGCCCGTGCCCTTCTCTGGTTTGGGTGGCTAGGGTTGGCCCTGCCCCAGAGGTCTGGAGGGGGGGAGCGGGCGCGTAGCCCGGCCCGTGCCCTTCTCTGGTTTGGGTGGCTAGGGTTGGCCCTGCCCCAGAGGTCTGGAGGGGGGGGAGCGGGCGCGTAGCCCGGCCCGTGCCCTTCTCTGGTTTGGGTGGCTAGGGTTGGCCCTGCCCCAGAGGTCTGGAGGGGGGGAGCGAGCGCGTAGCCCGGCCCGTGCCCTTCTCTGGTTTGGGTGGCTAGGGTTAGCCCTGCCCCAGAGGTCTGGAGGGGGGGAGCGGGCGCGTAGCCCGGCCCGTACCCTTCTCTGGTTTGGGTGGCTAGGGTTGGCCCTGCCCCAGAGGTCTGGAGGGGGGGAGCGGGCGCGTAGCCCGGCCCGTGCCCTTCTCTGGTTTGGGTGGCTAGGGTTGGCCCTGCCCCAGAGGTCTGGAGGGGGGGAGCGGGCGCGTAGCCCGGCCCGTGCCTACCTCTGGTTTGGGTGGCTAGGGTTGGCCCTGCCCCAGAGGTCTTGAGGGGGGAGCGGGTGCGGAGCCCGGCCCGTGCCCTGCTCTGGTTTGGGTGGCTAGGGTTGGCCCTGCCCCAGAGGTCTGGAGGGGGGGAGCGGGCGCGTAGCCCGGCCCGTGCCCTTCTCTGGTTTGGGTGGCTAGAGTTGGCCCTGCCCCAGAGGTCTGGAGGGGGGAGCGGGCGCGTAGCCCGGCCCGTGCCCTTCTCTGGTTTGGGTGGCTAGGGTTGGCCCTGCCCCAGAGGTCTGGAGGGGGGGAGCGGGCGCGTAGCCCGGCCCGTGCCCTTCTCTGGTTTGGGTGGCTAGGGTTGGCCCTGCCCCAGAGGTCTGGAGGGGGGAGTGGGCGCGTAGCCCGGCCCGTGCCCACCTCTGGTTTGGGTGGCTAGGGTTGGCCCTGCCCCAGAGGTCTTGAGGGGGGGAGCGGGTGCGGAGCCCGGCCGTGCCCTGCTCTGGTTTGGGTGGCTAGGGTTGGCCCTGCCCCAGAGGTCTGGAGGGGGGAGCGGGCGCGTAGCCCGGCCCGTGCCCTTCTCTGGTTTGGGTGGCTAGGGTTGGCCCTGCCCCAGAGGTCTGGAGGGGGGGAGCGGGCGCGTAGCCCGGCCCGTGCCCTTCTCTGGTTTGGGTGGCTAGGGTTGGCCCTGCCCCAGAGGTCTGGAGGGGGGGAGCGGGCGCGTAGCCCGGCCCGTGCCCTTCTCTGGTTTGGGTGGCTAGGGTTGGCCCTGTCCCAGAGGTCTGGAGGGGGGGAGCGGGCGCGTAGCCCGGCCCATGCCCACCTCTGGTTTGGGTGGCTAGGGTTGGCCCTGCCCCAGAGGTCTTGAGGGGGGGAGCGGGTGCGGAGCCCGGCCCATGCCCTGCTCTGGTTTGGGTGGCTAGGGTTGGCCCTGCCCTAGGGGTCTGGAGGGGGGAGCGGGCGCGTTGCCCGGCCCGTGCCCTTCTCTGGTTTGGGTGGCTAGGGTTGGCCCTGCCCCAGAGGTTCGGAGTTTTATCGAAACTGCAAAACTTGTGCAGGAATAACCATATTGGGAAGAACGGATGGATATGTACACTGCGTATAAGAAAAGGAAAACTCACAACTATTGGTAGAATTTTAGCAGATGTTTTGCGTTCCAAGGGTGGGCCAGTTCGCTCCCTTCGGGGGTAGCCAGGATGTACGTGGCCGGCCCAACAATGTCGATGACCGTGTAGGGTCCTTCCCACTTAGCGGCTAGCTTTCCCCGCTTTGCAGTCTCGGGGCGAAAGGTGGCATCTCGGAGGACCAATCACCGATCCGGAAGGTCCGCGGTTTCACCCGGGAGTCGTAGTGCCGTGCCATCCTCTGGCTGTGCTTGACGAGGCTAGTCAAGGCCCGGTCTCGCACCTCGTCTATCAACTCCAAACTGAGACCGAGTCCTTCTCCGTTGGCTTCTTCATCGAAGAGCTTTAGCCGGAGTGTCTCCTCGCCAATTTCCACGGGAACGACCGCCTCCGACCCGTATGCTAGCACGAAGGGGCTTTCCCCAGTCGAGGCCTTGTGGGTGGTACGATAAGACCACAGGATCCCCGGCAGCTCGTCGACCCAGGCCCCCAGAGCGGCGTCCACCTTCTTCTTCATCGGGTTCAGGATACATTTATTCGCGGCCTCCGCCATTCCGTTGCACTGCGGGTGGGCGACTGACGCGAATTGGAGTTTGATTCCCCAGCCTGAGCAAAAGTCGCGGAAGCCCTCGCAATCGAACTGCTTTCCGTTATCCGTGACGATGGAGCGGGGAATCCCGAAACGGCATATGATGGATTGCCAGATGAAGCCCTTCATGTCTGTCCACGCGATTCGCGCCAGCGGCTCTGCTTCGATCCATTTAGTGAAGTAATCCACGGTGACGACTAGGTATTTCCTTCCCCCGGAGGCTTTTGGGAATGGCCCCAGGATGTCGAGCCCCCACTTGGCGAAGGGGATCGGGCTCAAGATGGGCATTAGGTTGGCCGGGGGTGCAGTCATCCGCCGATAGAACTTCTGGCATGCCTCGCACTTTTTGACGTATTGTACCGCATCCTGGATCATCGTCGGCCAGTAGTATCCTTGGCGCATTACTTTGTGGGCGATGGTGCACCCGCCATGGTGGTTTCCGCAAAAGCCCTCATGCACCTCACGGATGACTTGCTCAGCTTGCTCCGGGCCCAAACACTTTAGGTAGGGCAGGGCGTCGAAATTGGCTCGGCGGCGGCGGTATAGCACTCCGTCGAGAAGTACGAATGAAAGGGCCCGCCTTTCCACCTGTTTTGCCAGCATCCGTTCCTCGGGTAGCTCGCCCGTCTCCAGGTACTTCATTATGGGGATCATCCACGACGTCCTCGTGCCCGCGCACATCAGTTCTCCCTCGTCGATGGTTGGTGTCGCCAGGCTTTCCACGTAGATTGCCTTCCCGATCTCGGCCGCCAAGGAGGAAGCCAGCTTAGACAGGGCATCCGCGCGGAGGTTGCTGGAGCGGGGTAGGTGTTGGACGTCCGTTTTCTTGAACTTTCGGAGTTCGATCTGGATGCGATTTAGGTATCGCTTCATTGTTTCCTCTCGGGCTTCGAAGCCCCCCAGGATTTGTTGGATGACGAGGTGGGAGTCACTCAGGAGTAACACGTTCGTCGCCCCCACCGCCCTTGCGAGCTTCAACCCGTTCACCGTGGCTTCATATTCCGCGACATTGTTGGTGGCCGGGAAGCTGAAGCGCAGGGCGTACTCCAGCGAGCATCCATCCGGGGTTTGAATGACTATTCCTGCTCCTGTCCCAGAGCCTGTTGCGGAGCCGTCGATGTGGATGGTCCATAATTCGCCCGCTGTCGTCGGGGAGGGTGCTGAGGGTTCACCCACCTCGACCCTCCGTGAGGAGTGGGCACCGGTGGGAGCTCCGTTCGGTCTCCCGACGGGATCTCCGTTGTGCATTCCACCACGAAGTCAGCCAGCGCTTGGGCCTTGATTGCCGTCCGGGTTTTGTACGTTATGTCGAACTCGCTGAGCTCGACACTCCAATTGAGCATCCTCCCCGACCGCTCCAGCCTTTTCAGGTTCTTTTCGAGGGGCATGTCGGTGTGGACGATTACGGGGTGGGCCTGGAAGTAGGGTCGGAGCTTCCGGGCCGTGGTGACTAGGCAGTAGGCGGCTTTCTCGATAGGGCTGTAACGAGTCTCCGCCTCCCGGAGGATCCGACTGGCATAGTAAACGGGGCGTTGCACTCCTCCTTCCTCCTTGATCAGGACGGAGCTGACGGCCCCCTCGGTGGTCGCCAGGTACAATCCCAAGGGTTCGCCCTCCTCCGGCCGCGCGAGGAGAGGTGGGGTCTGTAGGTATGCTCTCAGCTCCGCGAACGCCCGGGCACAGTCGTCATCCCACGGGATCACCTTCCTTTGATCTTTAGCTTCGCCCAAGGCCGTGCGCAAGACCCTAAAGAAAGGGAGCGATTTCTCCGCCGATCTCGACAGGAATCGCCCCAAAGCTGCGATCCGGCCGTTCAGTCGCTGCAAGTCCCGGATCGTCCGGGGCTCCGTCATGTCGATGAGGGCCGCCACCTTGTCGGGGTTCACCTCGATTCCCCGCTTCGTTATCATGAAGCCCAGGAATTTTCCCGATTGCACGCCAAAGATACACTTCGTGGGGTTTAGCCTCAGGTTGTACTGGCGGACCCTCTGGAAGGTTTCCTGCAGGTCTGTGAGGTGGTCGGGAGCCCTTCCGCTCTTCACCAGCATGTCGTCAATGTAGACCTCCAGGTTTCGCCCCACCTGAGGGCCGAATATTCGGTCAACCATTCGTTGATAGGTCGCCCCGGCGTTCTTCAGTCTGAAGGGCATCTTGGTGTAACAGAAGGTGCCTTTATCAGTGACAAATGAGGTCTTCTCCTCATCTTCCACCGCCATCGGTATCTGGTTGTATCCCGAGAAGGCGTCCATGAAGCTCAACAACTCATAGCCGGACGCCTGGTCCACCAAGTGGTCGATTCTGGGTAGAGGGAAGCTGTCCTTCGGGCACACCTTGTTGAGGTCGGTGAAGTCAACGCACATGCGCCACTTCCCGCTTGGCTTCTTCACCAGAACGACGTTGGCGAGCCAGTCGGGGTAGTCCACCGGCCGAACAAATTTGGCCTCGAGGAGTCGCTCTACTTCTTCCTCGGCCGCCTTCTTCTTTTCGCCCCCTGCACTTCTCTTCTTCTGTCGGACAGGTCGGGCTTCCGGGTCCGCATTCAACCTGTGGGAGATTACTCTCGGGTCCACCCCGGGCATGTCTGCGGGTGACCACGTGAATATGTCCGCGTTTTCTCAGAGCAAGGCCACGAGGGCCGTCTTCAATGCGGACGGGAGTTTTGTCCCGATGGAGACGGTTCTTCCCTCGCCCGAGGCCACAGGGACCTCTTCTACTTCTTCGGCCGGGGTCGGCCGCTGGTCGCAGAAATCCTCCCTCTCATCTGGGACGAGTGCCGTCAGGGCCCGCCTCGGGCTCCTACACAGGGACGGCGCATGGTTGTGGTCTCCGCGCGTCTCCCGTCCTCCCCGGACCTGTCCCACCCCCCGCTGGGTCCGGAACTTCATCGTCTGATGTCGCAGGCTGGGGAGCGCCTCGATGGCCGTCATATATGGACGCCCTATGATTCCGTTGTACGCCGAGGCGACGTCGACGATGACAAAACGCGCTTCTCTGGTGACGACCATCGGCTCCCCCCCAGGGTCATGGGCAGGGTGATCATTCCCTTGGTGGGAATCGCATGGCCGGTGAAGCCAGCGACAGGGCCCACACAGGGCTCTAAGTCTGCACACCCCCACCCCATCCTCTCGACCGTTGCCAGGAACAGGATGTCACAGGAGCTACCAGTGTCAATCAGGAGTCGGCCGACGTCGATCGCCCCAATCCGAGCTTCGATGACGAGGGCGCCATGGCTCTGGCTCCGTGCCTCCGGCCAGTCCTCCTCGGTAAAGGTGATAGGGGGCCGGTGTATCTTTCTTCGCTTCGACCGGAGGCCGGCGCCCGCCATCATCACCTGTCGGTCCTCGGCCTCCAGGGTTGCGGGCGCTCGTCCCGCCGAGGTTGGGCCTCCAGTTATCATCTCAATTCGCATGACCGCCCTCGGGGGGCGGGGCTCCTCCCTATCACGGTTCGCCGGCGGTCCCCGTCCCCCCTCCTCCGGGGGGTCCCTCTCTCCTGTCGTCACCCGCCTTCCCGCGACAAAGTTCCCCAGGTGACCCGCCTGGATCAGTCGTTCGATCTCTCTTTTAAGGGAGTAATAATGGTCGGTGTCGTGACCGTGGTCCCGGTGATAGCGGCAGTATCTCCGGGGGTCCCTCCTCGCCGGGTCCGTCCTCATCTCCCGGGGAGGCTCCGGCAGTAACCCGGCCCTTGTCGCCGCGGCCAGCACCTCCATCATGGGGGCATTGAGTCGCGTGTACTGCGCCGGTGGGGGGTCTTCTTGTCTTGGGATGACTCCGGGGGGCCTCCGCGCCGGGGCAAACTCGCGCGCCGGGCCAAGCCGATCTCGTGGGCGAGGCTCGGGCGGCTCCCGCCGCGGTAGGGCCATCTGATCGCGGCCTCGGCCCCTCTCTTCCTGCTTCGGCCGAGGGTGCGGCCGGGGTCCGTCCTGGGATGGTTTCGCCGGGGGGTATACGACCTTTGCACCAAGGGTCTCTTCGGCCAATGCGTGCCTTTCCGCCATTGCAACCAGCGCTTCGTAGTCGGTCGGCGGGTCCCGGAGCAGGGATTTGTGGAGGCTCCGAGTCCGCAACCCCGCCTTGAAGGCCAGCATTAGCACCTCATCGCCGCATGTCACCACCGCCCGCCTTTCTTCCTGAAAGCGGCGGAGGTATCTTCCCGTTCTCTCCCCTTCTCCTTGGACTATCGTGCAGAGATAGTCCAAAGGCTTCTTCTTCGTCCGCCCGGCCCGGAACTCTTGGCAGAACTTGTGTGACAGCTCGCCAAAGCTCTCGACGGATCTCGCGGGCAAGCCGAAGTACCAGTCCAGCGCGGTGTCCCTCAGGCTTTGGGAGAAATGTCGGCATAGGAACGCCTCGTCCACATCCTGCGCCTCCATCGCCCCCCGGTATTGCTGCACGTGCGTGAGGGGGTCGCCTCTCCCGTTGTATGTGGCCAAGAGAGGGGGTTTGAACCTTTTGGGCCTTGGGGCGGACGTGATCCACCGTGCGAGCGGCGTGGCCTCCTCCGGATAGGTAGGGCGATCTGGGGTCTCCCCTCTCCGCCATTCGGGGGTCCGGCTCCGATCGCGCCACGGCCGACGACGGTCCCCCGCCCCCGGGGAGTAGCCCGACGGTCGTCTGACGGGGCTCCTTTCCCGGGCCGAGGACTCGACGGGTTGTGGGCTACGGCTCTCCCAGCGCCCGCGCCTCCCGGCTAACTCTCCTCGGGCCTCCATCCGTTCATGATTCTCGCGGAGGAGCCTTTCGCGCTCGGCGGCGAGGAAGCGTAGCTGTCGACAAACGGCTTCCTCGTGCAGGGTATCGGAGGGGTGGTGCTGGTGACGCGGGTCGCCTCCTCCAGGTGGGGATCTGTTCAGCAACGGGTCCCGCCCGTTCCCGGGCCGCCGTCCCATCGTCGTTTCTTCAATGACTTCTTGGTTGCTTCTGTTTTCCTTCCTCAGCCTTTCGCGCTCCGCGACGATGAAGCGGAGTTGGCGGCGGGCGGTCTCTTCTTCCTGGTAGGCCCTCCGGGCGGTCTCGGCCGCCTCGTCCAAACGCCTTTGCGCGGCGGCCGCCTCCCCCAGGCGCCTCCACCGCTGCGCAACTTCCATCTCCTCTTTCAGGAGCCTTTGCTGGGCCGCAATCTCCTCAGCGAGCCCCCTATTCTCCCCCTCCTCGAATTGAGGGTGGAGGTTCCGCCTCACGTTCAGGGGCTCTGAGGGGCCGGGCGGAGGCTCCGTTCCAGCCGTCTGATAGCCTTTCCTCACCAGGGGGACGGCCTCGAAGCTCTTCAGGACGACGGGGGCCGAAGTATGTTCAGTCTCGGTGTCCATCCCCAGAAGGGGGTCGGACACCGGGATGATTTGTAGAGAGAGCGGTTCCTGACCCACGGGATCTTTACCGTGGTCAGGGTTCCGCGAGATCGGCATGGAGTCTAACATGGGTGTGACCCTTCGTTCCCACAGACGGCGCCAATTGTTACGAGGTGGAACTCGCGTACAATGAATTTGTATTATGGGGAACCAAGGGTACGGTGGTTATATGGAAATGTGGGGTTAGGTAGGCTGTTTTACAAGTGATTAGTGGGATGAAGAGGTTGGATCCGTTGCCGGTGGAGCTCACAGGATCGCATCTCGTCGGACGTAGCTGAGGAAGGTCGGACGGCGGGAGGCTGACGCTGACTTTGGCCAAGGGGCGAGCTCTCCTGCAGCATGAACAACTCGTCAGAAGGGCGGGGTTGGGGTTCAACCCTTAGCCCCTCCGATGCCTAAGTCAGTAAAAGGGCTTAAATGGGGGGCTGGACACGCCGGCCGGACTAACTGTGTGTCCGCCTCGCGTGACGAGCTATAGGTGGGAGAACAAAGATATGGAGGACCTTTTCCCTCGTGTGTGAATGATAGAAGATGAGAGAGTTTTTCTAACCCTCTTCTCCGTAAGAGGAGAGGAGGTATTTATACCTGACGGGTGATGACTAGGTGTGCTGAGCTGGCTCGGGTGTCAGCGGAAACTTCGGACGAGGACGTCGGGAACAGGAGTTCCTGATCCGCTTCTGTCAGGCGGCGCAACGGCCGAGGGGTGCTTTTGTCGGGATGTCAGGGCCGAAAGCACTAACCGCCGGTCAGGTCAGCCGCCTGGGGGTGCTTTTTCAGACGGTCGGGTGACGTATGGGTTAGTCACGTCCTTATCCTAGGCTGTTTGTCGTTAGCGTCGAACTAAAGGTTTGGCTCACTTTCGGCGCCGCGGTTCGCGGGAATCGGATGGGCCGTTCCGGTCGGGGGTTGTCCGGCCCGGCCGCGCCCATCAATAGGCTTGGCCTAGCTATCCGAGCGTCCCGTAACGCGCTCCCCCGGTGGGTCGGGCGGCTGCGGTTGTTCGCCTCGGCCGGCTACAGTTGTTCGCCTCGGCCGTTTCGGGGAGCGCTGTAAGGCGCGCCTATCTCCGTGATGCCCCGGGTTTTCGGGGCGGCGGCCCTAATTGTTAAATGGTGAGCTAAAGGGGTATGTTAGCGGATCCGGGCTGGAGTTGGGCTACTACGATCTTTAGGTCGTAACAGACGCGAAGGTATATTTCTCTTCCCTCTTTGTATCCATTGCATACCTTCATAGTTTTTGTGTGTGCTTGATTTAATTTTTGTTTGTTTGCTTCTTTGTTTGCTTTTTAGGCTTGGTTTATTTCTTTATAAAAGAAAAACAAAAAAATGAAAAACCAAAAATAAAAAAAATGTGTTTATTGGATACCTCCTTATGAATCTTTATAAGCGGTATTATTGAACGTTCATTCATATCCCTTATAGAAATCAATTCATTATTGTTGTAGCCACATGGACTTGTTGATATCTATTTTAGTAGCCATGACATGACTCATGAATTTTTAATATGATTTCTACACCTACCTGTGCACTTTCACGAATATTAGACCTTTAGTATTTTTGGAGATTCTGTTGAAGAATATTAGAAAGTGAATGTAGGTTGATTAAAATTCTGAATTTTCTAAGGGATATGATGTGTTTAGCCATGAATAAAAATTGAGCACAAAAGAATTGAAAAAATGCTCCGTATGAAAAATGGATACACTTCACGGCTAATACACAACCCACGAGTATCCAACTTATGCTAAATGGGTAATCATTAGTGTTGGTGTATATAACTCGTCAAGCAATGCCACCCCACATTTAAAAGTCCTTTTAGGCTATGTTTTGGAGTTTGGTATCTTGAACTCATCTTTGATGAGGTGGAAAAAATCAATCCTAGTGATATTCATGAAAATTGGAAAATGTGGATTGATTTGTTGATTTTCTTAAATTGAATCTCCCCTAGTACTTTATTGTCTATATCATTACACTTACACAAAGGTGGAGAAGTCACTTTATGAATTTCTATGAGCTTGAATTGTTTACTGTGTAGAAAACACAAGCAGTTGCAAGTTACAATTTATAATGGTTTATTTTTGCATGAGATATGTTCATGACTTCATTTAGCCCACTTTTGATGATAATAAAGGGGGAGAAAGGAAAAAATTTGTTGAAGGGGGAGTATTGTCACATAATGGTCATAATATTACTTGTTGAAGGGGGAGCTTGGAAATAGGGGGAGCATGTTATGTTTTTTTCCATTGTACATGCTCGTAATGCTTACATCTCATTATATTGCTCATATGCATGACATCCTTCAACACACTTCACATTCTATTTGCTCAAATCTTTCATTGGTTTGTCATCATCAAAAGGGGGAGATTGTTGGACGCAACGATCTAGGAACTCTAGTTTGATGATGACAAACGTGTGCGAACTATTTAACATGTATGCTAAGTGTGTTTCAGGAATGGCAAAGTTGTTATTCTAAGCGTTGGAGAAAGTCGTGTGCACAAAGCAAAGTGGACTGAGTCAAGTCAGGAACAAAGATGTGGACCAAGTCTAATTGACTTGGTCAGGATGGAGAGAGTTTCAAATTGCTATCTAATGGGGATTGGAATGAATCAATTAGAGATTAATTTGTTGCAAGGAGATCTTCTCATATCCCATTCATATGCCTAATGGTATACAAATTCCTAGATTCTAGGGATCCTATCATAGCTGACCTATCTCTTTGCCTCCTTGCCGCAACCTATTGCAAAACCCTAGTTTCCACTATATAAGGGGGCATTTCCATAAGGGAAATAGTGCGGCACACATTGAAGAAGGGGCCGGCTACCATAATAGCAAAAATAAACCAATGTTTACATCCCCTCTTCTGCCACAGGCAAGGATATATCAAAGCCTATATTAATTTTGCCAAGCATCAACTAATCTCTCCTCAAGATCTTCAATCCACACAAATTCCTTGTGGCAACAAGTTAGTTTTCTCCAATAAAAATTCCTCATTTTTGCCACTTGCATATTGAATCAAGAGCTAAGTTCATGACTACTTAATTGAAGAGAGAGGCCATGAGATCCTCATTCACCCAGGCCGCAAGTGAACACCCCAAGACAAAAGTCATCTTGCTGCCAAAATCAACGAAGGTGTCGACCGTTGCTAGCAACCGCACCCAAGAGCTGTCGATCGCGCCATCTTGCCGTGCCAAGGGAATTGCCGATCGATCCATCAGAGCGCATCAACATTGTCGATCGAAGAAGAGCGAGCATCAGCCGTTGTAGATAGCTGCTAGTCTCGTGCCAACCAAGCTGCTTCATTACCGATCTGCCACATATCGACATTGTTGCCGAAGTTCCCTCTTACTACTGTCAAATGTCGCTAGGAAGAAGAGTATGATGGCGTGACTAGTAGCTGCATGTGCCAACAACGCCATCGACCCAGCTCTTTCCCATGCCATCCACTCTCCGTGCACTAGGCCGCATCACCATCGAGTCATAAGCCGTTGGGGGATCATCAAACATCGCTGCCGACTGAGGAAAGGGTTCACTCGCATAAAACTAGCTCGAGTGGCAAAGCAACAGTCCCTTGCCGTGGACCTTCCTTGCCGCCGGCCATCATCATCTACACTTGATGGGGATGAAACTTAGAGGGAGGAGAAAGAATAACATGGGAGTTTGAGTCAAGAGAAAAGCTTTTGCAATCCCAACTAGTTTTGATTATTTTACCTAACTTATTGTTTTCTCTGTACTTTTGCAGTCACTGAAGTGTAAGGCTTAGCACTCATCTCCATGTCGTACCCCTGTCAAAGTTGACTTGGACCTTGAATGCTATTTTGAGGATCTGTGTAAAAATACAAGAGGTTTTGAAAAATCTGCTTTGCGCACAGCTCCTCATGAATTTGAGTTGTACTGGAATTACTATACGGACAGACCGGATTGCTACTCAAATTTGCAGACCTACTGATCGTGATCCAGAACTCAGATCGAGACTACGTTTGCATCAGATCGGACCTGACGCCGTGCTGAATGACAAAGACGACACACCATCACAATCTGAGCATATCTGAACCCTTTACTTTACCATTGTATTTGTGATTGTGTGTAGATCTCTATAGGCGAAACTTTACCATATTTTTTAACTATTTTGGACTTGTCTGGTTAGGGCTAGACAAGAGGTCTTGACGTGTTTCTGCAGTCAAGATACGCATTTACTAGGTTGATAGAGTTCTGCACTTTGTTGAGCGTGGTACAGTATAGGTGGGGAGTTGGAGCTAGGACCCCATTGTAGGTGTACAGAAGGAACTTATTAATGCTAGTATTTGCTTGGGGCTGGATGTAGGTCGTTGTTGCGACCGAACCAGGGTATATCTGTGTGTACTCTGTGATTGTCTCTTATTTACTCTGGTTGTGTTTTTAACTGCGTGAGATTCTCATGGGTTGCGCGAGAATTTTTTATTAGCCTATTCACCCCCTCTAGGCTAGGATCCAGATCCAACAGGACCAAGTGCTCGACTTCTTCAAGCTGTTCCACGTCATGGTCGAATGAGAGACATGAAAGAAGTTAAAGTGCATCCGCTCAGACAATGGAGGCGAATACACTTCCAGAGCGTTCGATGTCTACTACAGAAGTCAAGGCATTAGATATGAGAATACGGTTTCTTGCACTCCACAACACAACGGCGTTGCTGAAAGGATGAACCGGACGATCATGGAGAAGGTCAGAAGCATGCTCAATATGGCTAAGCTACCAAAGCCATTCTGGGGGAAGCTGTTCGTGCCGCCTGCTACCTCATCAACAGATCACCATCAGTAACTTTGGATTTCACGATTCCAGTAAAGGTGTGTTCTGGTAAGAATCCCTTATACTCCCACTTGAGGGTATTCGGTTGCTTAGCCTTTGCACATGTATCCAAGGAGCAAAGGTAGAAGCTTGATGCAAGGACCATTCCTTGTATCTTCATCGACTATGGAGATGAAGAATTTGGGTACAAGTTGTGGGACCCAAAGACGAAGAAGGTTATTCGGAGCAGGGATGTGTTGTTCCAAGAAAATCAGACATTGGAAGACTTCTTCAACTGCAAGTTCAAGTGCTGAAGACATTGTTCCAGACCCAGCACTAACGCAATAGAATAGGTGCATGAAGAAATACCAGAAGAAGAGGAGGCTGTTGAACAAGACGTGGAAGACAAGGCGGATGCTAAGAAGGGGGAGCCACAACCCTCTCCAGCAGATACTGCGCCACCATCACCGCAGACAGATGATGGTACGCCTCCTGAAGTCAACAACTCACAAGCACGGAGATCTGAACGAGGCCGGATTCCATCAACCAGATATTCAAAAGCTGAGTATCTTCTACTTTCTGAAGAGGGTGAGCCAGAGAGTTTTCAAGAAGAAATATCTCACAAGAACAAAGAAAGTTGGTTGCAAGCTATGCAAGATGAGATGGAATCTCTGCAGAAGAATTCAACTTATGAGTTGGTCAAGCTTCCACAAGGAAAGAAGGCGTTGAAGAACAAATGGGTGTTCAAGCTCAAGAATGATGGCAACGGAAATATGGTGAAGCACAAAGCTCGGCTGGTGGTCAAAGGATTCATTCAGAAGAAAGTTATTGACTTTGACAAGATTTTTTCACCTGTTGTAAAGATGGCTTCAATCCGCGTCATCCTCGGATTGGTAGCCAGGTTAAATTTAGAGCTTGAGCAGATGGATGTCAAGACGGCGTTACTTCATGGTGATCTACATGAAGAAATCTACATGGAGCTGCCAGAAGGTTTCGAGGTTTCATGTAAAGAAAACCTCGTATGCAAGCTGAAGAAGAGTCTGTACGACCTCAAGCAAGCACCACGACAGTGAAACATGAAGTTTGACTCATTCATGATGAGTCAAGGCTACAAAAGGACCGCTGCAGATCAGTGTGTTTATACACAACAGTTTCCAGAAGGTAACTTCGTTGCATTGCTTTTATATGTCGACGATATGTTGATCGTTGGACAAGATGCAACAAAAATTGGCCAGCTGAAGAAGGAACTCTCTATGTCTTTTGATATGAAAGACTTAGGTCCGGCTCAACAAATTGTAAATGCAGATAGTCCGAGATAGGAAACACAACAATCTATGGCTATCTCAGGAGAAGTACGTTGAACGCGTGATCAAGAGATTCAAGATGGATCATGCCAAACCAGTTAGCATTCCATTGGCCAACCACTTCAAGTTGAGCAGGAGGTCAAGCCCTTCATCCAAGAAAGAGACGGAGGAGATGTCATCGATACCTTATTCTTCAGCAGTTGGGAGTTTGATGTATGCAATGGTGTGCACATGTCCTGACATTGCCCATGCTGTGGGAATGGTGAGCCGATTCCTTTCTAATCCAGGAAAGGAACATTGGGAGGCAGTCAAGTGGATTCTTCGATACCTGAAGGTACTTCAAAGGCATGTCTGTGCTACGGAGAAGCTAATCTAATCTTGGAGGGCTATACAGATTCAGATATGGCTGGAGATCTTGATAGTAGAAAATCTACATCGATTTTTGTCTACACTTTTGCAGGGGGAGCTATATCCTGGCAGTTAAGATTGTAGAAGTGTGTTGCGCTATCCACAACAGAGGCGGAGTATCTTGCAATTACAGAAGCTGATAAGGAAATGTTATGGTTAAAGCGATTTCTCCAAGAATTGGGGATCAAGCAGAAAATGTACAAGGTACATTGTGATAGTCAAAGTGCTTTAGATCTAAGCAAGGATTCGATGTATCATGCTCGGACAAAGCACATTGACATTTGGTATCATTGGATACGGGTGACCGGCGCCCCGTTTACGGTTTGGGCGCGGTGTCGTTTTACCGCAAGTGCACGGTTAGTGTAGGGTGCGGGTTTATCGAAATCAGGGAGGTGGATGGCTTGAATGGCTACTAGCCTCGCCTAGGTTGTGTGCTAGCTACGCGGATAATATGGGTGGAAGTGTAGAAATAAAAGAAAGAAATGAAAAAGACACGAAATGAATCCCCGCTAACACGGGCTAGAGCATTCATGACACTTGACATTTGACTTGACCCAGGGTGAGACATTGCCCCAAAAGGTGGTACCTAGCGTCCATGGCCCGATATTCCGGTCGGTGCCAAGCACGCTAGGCCTACCCGGTTCCGGACGGTGGGCATTCGCATGTCCATTAACACCTTCCGCAACCGGGAGCATTAAGGCCACAATGATAACTCCCAACACTTCGTCCAAGCCGTTCCCACGCGCGAGGACTCGATGTCTACACTAGGGGCGTGAGCTGTGGCTAGGGAGTCAACCGCCAAGTTTATTCCCCCTTGGCCTGACGGTCAGAGGCGGTCTTTCTCCCGCCAATGACAATGAAACACCCCCGCGTAACCCTAATGGCCAAATAGGTCAAATGTGATTTCTAGCAATACATCGAAGCGGATCTTGACTGGACAAGCACCGGACCCCAACCCCCAACACAACTAGTGTGTCGTCGTACGAATTGGACCCAGATTGCTAGAAATCCTCATTGACGCATTTCATCGAACACATGCCATGCAACCAAGTCAAATGAAACAACCCAAGCATCAATCCTACTCTAACCCGTATTAGGGTTCATCAACACTACTCAATGGTGAGAAACATAAAAATAAGCAACATAAAAGAGATACAAACGTTCACCATCAAGAAAACTTAACACAATACAAAACAATAGAAAATAGGAGGAAGAAATACTTATCTTGAGTTTGAATCTTCAATCCAATACAAGATTTATTACAATAGAAAACCTAATCTAACATAATCTAAAACTCCCAAGAAATGGGAGGCAAAGTTGCTGAAAAATTGGTGGAAGAACTCCCCAAGTCGTGCCCCAAAAGTCCTATAAATAACCCTCACCAAACCCAATCAGTTCGGGTCCAGAACTGTCAAAACAGGCCCACCCGATCGGGTGGAATAAACAGAGACTACGAAACTGCTGAAATTGACTTCAACCGATCGGTTGGACTCCCAACCGATCGGTTGAAGTGAAATTTCAGACAGCAGCCAATTTCAGCACATAGCTGCGCTCAGAAAATTCCAGAAAAATCTAGAAAAATCAGATTTGGGCATGCAACCTATCGTTGGAAAGCTAACGACGATGCCGACGCTAGAAAAATAAGAGATCACCCAAAATACTTCTGGAATGATAGCAGATCTTCAATGAATGAGCAGCGGTGCGTGAAAGGGGACGAAAAGGCCACCCGATCGGTTGAAATGTCAACCGATCGGGTGAGCAGCTTGTTGCTTTGGTCGTCGCCTTCGGGAGCTTCAACCGGGCGCAGAGGCGAGCGGGTGGCGTGACTGGGTCGTCGTTCGGAGGAATCGGCTACAGATGAACCGATCGGGTGAAGGTCACCCGATCGGTTGGAATTCAGCTCCATTTTCCCGAGAAGTTTGACGGACTCACCCGATCGCTGAACCGATCGGGTGAGATGCTCTTTACTCCAGCCTCAGTCCGGGTCGGATACGCGTGCGTCAACCGATCGGGTGAGCTGGTCCACCCGATCGGTTGAGGGCTGAGAAATAGCAATCTTCATCGTTTGAACCCCTGGATCACGCGTGACTCCTCCCGTTGCTCCGGGGACTCAGAATATCGTCGTTTTATGTCCCAAATGCTAGAAATTCCTACAAAATACCAAAAACACGGAAAAGTGAAAGAAAACAAGAAAACACGAGAAAACGAATATAAGACGGCAGTAAAATACGGAAAAACACGGAAGAAAACGTGCGTAAATATATGAAATATAAACGCACGTCAACGGGAGGTGATGGATCAACAGCTGTTGAGACTAGTGAATATCCACACAAAGGAGAATCCAGCAGATATGTTCACGAAGGTGGTGACACGGGAGAAGCTGGAGCTATGCAGAGACATAACTGGGATGGTTGTTAAATGACAATCATTTTGGATGCAGCTGGAGGGGAAGAATTGAAGAGTCCAGCTGCCGACATGCCAACCAAAGCCCAAATGGGCTGCTTTGAGACCAGCTGCCCTCATAACTCCTCTTTGACTAACCCTTGTTTGCAACGTAAGGAATGACGTTTTGGCCAACCGTATGATCCTATAAATAGAGGTGAGAAGAGCAGCTTCAGATCATCCCAACACAACACACAATCTCATCTTCAAGAGAAAGAGAGAATGAAACCCAGAGAGGTAAGAGTGAAGGATTTCTCCAGTGAGAGAAAATTACCCCAGAGAGGGAAGTTACCGCAGAGAGGTAAAAGTTGTAGTGAGCTTTTTTTTGTAGTGGTCTTTACCATAGAGTATGTAAAGTTGTTTCCAGTGAGAAATAGTAAAGTCCTTTTTTACTCTCCAATTTTTTACTGTTTTACCGTGATCAGTATTTTTACTGTTTTACTGTAATCAGTAAATCTTTAGTGATCGGTGAGAATCACAACAGAAACATCAATTGATAGGAATCTAGACACAGATTTAGAGCTCATTTGTTACCACTAAGTTGTGGGCACCAAACCAATGCTCTGACTTTTCGCTATTGCTAGCGGTCGAGAGGGAGATCATCTTCAAGGTGCTGCAGTCAAAATTCAAGATCCATGGCTAATTCAAGGTCAAGGTCGAGAGGACAATTTATCTGATTAGAGACTCATGAATTGAAAAAACTACAAAATATATGTAGTATTATTTATATGGCTTCAAGATTACATCATCTCTTTTAGTTAATGAAGAAAGGCAAAAAAACACGTGGAGCCAGATAACTTACAGTAACAAGTAGTAGGGAGAAACAACAGTAAACAACACAACTAGCACCAATACAAGCATATGGAAACATTTGGAACAAAGGAAGCGATGGGAGCTGCAACAAGCAGCCATGGATCAAGACTATTCCTTCTTGTTACCTTGTATGTGCATCCTTGGAGGCACTTCCCAACTTTGATGGAGTTGTTTTTCCACTCGCTGGGCTGAAGTGCCCTCCTCCACCAAGTCGAGGACTCTGCTCTCGTCTCAACTCGCTCACGCGAGGACTGCATACCCTCTCCACCATCCTTGGGCTATGATGTCCCTGCGAGGACGGTGTTGCGGTGGAGCTCGTCACTCTAGGACTATTGACTCGTCTAATCTCACCACGACTTCTAGTGACCAACACATCAAGAATCTCTGCACTCTCTGCATGTGAGTGTCTCGCTCCCATGTCGAATTCCTGCTCGAAAGAAACATCAACATAATGAGTATGTCACACCATAACA
This sequence comes from Scilla litardierei, assembly GCA_030789695.1. NCBI lineage: Eukaryota > Viridiplantae > Streptophyta > Magnoliopsida > Asparagales > Asparagaceae > Scilla > Scilla litardierei. The sequence continues at coordinate 138,745,568 of CM061140.1, read as the reverse complement.
TTGTCTCAGGCAAGATAACAGACGCGGTGGAACTCACTGCTGCCACTTCATATGCTAATGCCGGGGACTCTTCATACTCTGCTGCATCTATGTCAGTTAGGTGTGCCCCTTTGAAAATCCTGGGCATAAAATATTGCCTAACTGGAACTAAAAGCATGATCATGAGAGGAAATAGGACACCCGCTATCGGGATCCACGTTATCCCAAAACAAATCAGCAAGTAAATTGTCTGGAAGAGTGTAAATGTTGCGATTGTCTTGAATGGAACGGTCTCAACAAAGGTAGCATGGTACTCTTCAAGCACCCTGCATGTTAGAAGTTAGTAAGAATCTGGTACAAAAGACAATTTGACAGTTTGAGGGTCAAGTGAAGCCTTACTTGTATCTTCTGCTTGGGGCAGTGAAGAGCAACAGGATCCTCTCCCAAAACTGGTTACCAGGCAAGCTTTCGATTGCCATGAAGGCAAAGTAACCCCACAGAACTGAAGTCGGAATCATTTTAAGGAACGGCATGGCTGCAACACAGCCTCCTACCATCGTAGCCTGCAACAAATTGCTCAGACGCTGCTCTTTAACCTCCACGGGTAGGAGATCGTCGATTTCCTTTTCGACATCAAACACCGTCTCGTCAACTGGTGCATCCATGCTCCCCATACTTGAAGCCATCTGTATTGTCGAGTCCTTCAATTCCTTCAATCCCTGCTGTGGACAATCCAGACCGTTAAATGAATGGAAACGGTTGCATGCGGTAGTATTAGCAAACTCAAAACTAAGGCGAGGCCATACTGGAACAGAATGCTCTTGGTATGTTAATGGTGTCTGCATTTGCTGATAAGCTTCTTGCATGCTGACATAGACTTGTGTAAGGCTTGAATTTTGGCGCATACTTCCGCGTGCTGTGGTAACTAATCGATTTCGAAGAAGCTGCGTAGAGCATGGAAAACTTAAACATAACATTGGCATAACAAGTAGCTGTGCGTGCGTGCGTGTCTCCATTTTAACGCTGGAATAGAAGAGTGAAACCTGATGCTTGAGTGTAGCGAGACTTTTCGTATGCATTGGAGATTGTGGAATGACACCATTTGATGGAGGGATTCCAACAAGACCGCATAGTAAGGTCTGCAAGTGAAAACCCAAGAATTTAGTTATCACAACAGAAAAATTGATAGAGAATAGGGGTAGTAGATCCATTAGATTTTGGGGAAAGGCTTTTCTCACGAATCAAAAGTTAGAAGAGCGGTCCCCCTCTTGAAAGAGGCCATCTATCTTAGTAATTCAGTTTTATTATCAATAAATATATCGTCTTTTTCCCAAAGTCCGCTCTTTTAGCCCCAAAAATTCCATATTTGCCATAAATATCCAATCTTTTCACTAAAAATCTAATTTTCATCCACAAACCAGATCCGGTTCGTATCAGTTTTTATATGAGTAGCACATCAGGAAATGAGAAAATATATAAACAGGGAAGTACCAGAAAGCCTAAGAGTAGTAAATCATAATGGAACGATGGTGGCTTGCGCAGATTGAATTCCTTCTGCTGAGCTAGTTGAGATGCTACACTGTGGTCAAAATAATAAAGGACCGCGATCATTGTTGCTGGGATAAAAGCTCCAATTATGTAGAGCAATGGCACATTCAGCATATCCTGTCAGGATCAGAATCAGCCTTGAGAACTTTGAATAACACCAAGTTCATGTGTCATGAAAGTTAGGCTAGAAACAATCACAGTTCAAGTGCAGATTACCTGGAGAAGAGAAAGCATTCGAAATGTTCATTTTATTTATATTTTTAGAATGAACAAGTTGAATAGTACGTGCCTTGGTGACTGTCCAATTCTCATATGCACCAGGGGACCATGGATTTGGACTGAAAAGGCGTCTTGGGATCCCTTTCGGAACGCTACTAGATGGTATGTAAGAAATTCCGGTCCAGACGAGAACCATCAGTGGAACCCCATAGTCGGCAATGAAACCGCGTATCCAACCTGCAAAGATGTTCTTAATTTATCGCTTTTATGCTATGATTTGGGGACATAAACGCAGGTGTTGCACTCTTACGCATGCAGTGTTGGACACGGCTATCCAAATTCTAGACACGAGGACGCAACTACATATGAATATTTCTTCTCCATACATGTACGGTTGACTCGTATATATAAAGAACTTAATTTGAGTAGAATGATCTATAAAACAATAGCTTTTGTCAAAGAAGATGTAAGTATATTTTTAAGATGAATGATAGCGTACATATTTGTAATTGTCACACGCAGATGGACGTGTTTCATGCCTGTAAGTGTTGAGCATGGCAATTTTGGTTGTAAGAAGCATCTTACATGTCTTATCTTTTATGTCGAAAGAAACTCTGCTTAATAATCAATAAGCCAAGAGAACATAAGAGCTTCAATTGTTCAAATGTGAGGAATACATGACTTGTATATCTTATTACACGAGTAAAATCAAGAGCTAACATAAGATTTTAGGTCCTATCATGCTCTCATACATACCACTTCCATACCGCCATGATCGTGCTTTCCTACTTCGTAGTGCAGTGAGAAGCAGACCAAACGATAGAACGAGAGCAAACATCCCGTTGCTGAATCTCCAAGATGGGGAGAACTCCAATGACTTTGGATTTTCTCTTTGGGGTACGCAAAACTCGTCCACAAGACCCTGCACCATGCAACCCATGGATTAGTTTACCAATGTCAGGTCTGTTGATATCAGATTGGTGTCCGGATAGATATTTAGAACCAGTATCATTTTCTATGTCATTATCAGGAATGAATACCACAAACTATCATGAAATACATGTTTTTATATGATTGCAGTTTGATATGTTATTGATAAAATTTATCAGAAGAATGAAATGGACAGGCCTTCATATTCTCATGTTGAATAAAACTTGGTCCCATACTTCTCTTTATAACTTCATAAAGGATTTTGTAGAAATATATTTCTGAGTACTTACTTTGATTGCCTGCTGCATGAAGAGCATAGCAATCAACAGACCGAACAGCTCGCCTGCTATGCGCGTAAATCTGTTGATAATGGAGCATGCACCAAGAATTGATAGTAAAACCAGCAGGAAGGCTGTCCACACACATACCCTGCCAAAGCCCAAACTCTTCTGCATAAATTATCTGTTAATTTCTTCGACAACATAAGTTTTCAGTTAAATGTTAATTACCATCCTGTCCATGCTACAAACACATTTGGACCCAAATCTGATCTATCTTTAGCAAAGTTGAACATGAATGTGTACATCAGAACTGTAGGCTCTGCTACCCCAAGGATCAGCAAGGGTTGACCCCCCACGATCGAATGTAGGATCCCACATATTGCGGTAGATGCCAGTGTTTGAACTGCTGTTATAAGCCCATCTGGTCAAAACCCAGCTTTATGTCACAAATCCATATATTGACATATAGTTATATGATTCAAATAATATCATCATATTTTTTTTGTTTTCTGTTTTTTACCCCTCCACTTACCAGTATTTCTGTCCAATTGCTCACCGAATGATATGACTGGAATTGCTGATGCGAAGAATATATAAGTTGTGGGTGCCAGAATCCTGTATTATGGTATCGAATAACATGTTACAATCAAACTTAAATCAAGAAAACCAGTAAATCCATAGAAAATGTACAAGTCACATAACGAAACCTTTAACAGTTGGTACCTGATGCCTGCACTGAAACCTCCAGTCCAGTCTTGCTTGTAGCACGCCAGTCGCCCCTTGAGATCGTTCTTGATCCCTCGGAATGGCACAAATGTCTCCTCCATGCTTATATTGAGCTATAATTGTTGCGTGCGATAGTCAGAAAAATGGTGGAAGAATCAATGGGGTTAGGAGGAGAAATGAATTACATTACTACATAATTTTGTGAGACACCAACATATACTAGTATACTCTTCCAATGGTCAATTCAAGGGGGCAGGTTATAAGGAGTCAAAAAATCTATGAAGAATTCATGATAAAAACCAAAGCTGATGTTATTTATGAGTTTAGTAAACTCATTGTAAAACCAATAGAAGAACCAGGGAGCTCAACAAGCGCTACGTGCGGGGAAATGAGGAAGACAAATTTACATGATTCAACCCTAGAAAAGATTTTTCTCTAATCAAAAGAAGAACCCCAAGACAAACACTAAGCAACAGTACACAGAGTCAAATTTTTGGCAATGAGGAGGATTGCATAGCAGAGAACAATAGAGACTATGTTTTTTGCTTGCATTCAGGATTCTATAAGCAATGGAATAAGAGGAAGAGGCTCAAATATATAAGAGAAGTTTGAAAAGTTAGATGTATAGTTGTTGAAGAATTATGTGGCCCATAGTAAGAAGGCACATCCCTATCAGTGTCAAATATTATTTCTCTCTCCCAAATAAAAGAGAATAAATAAGTGTAACAATACATACAAAAATAAAACCTATCAGTTGCTTGTCTATTCCAATGTATCAAAAAAAAGGTGGCTTGAGAGAGTAAAAGTACACATACAAAAAAATATGCAGTCGAGTTTCAAAAATTCTCGTCTCATTCAAATTTCCTACTAATTATTTTTATAATTACTCGCTTTTTGTTTGGAAACATCTCTTTGCGCATGAGATGTTCTGAGCCACGGCATTTCATAAAAGAAGAAACTATCATGTCGCTTCAGCAAAGCTTAGTTGCCTACTACACATCTTCCCGCTATGGTTCCAATTATCAAGCATAAATCTTAGCAGAAGTGTAAGACTGCTTGAACCCAAATGGATGGTTTTGCATGCTATTGTTTTTTTGCCAAACATGCCAACTATTTTTGAATTTATTGCAAAAAATTCCAGCAGTCAGTCATCTTTCCTGTAGTTATTTATTTTCTCCGATGGTGATTCTATCTCTTGGATGTACAACTAATTAATGGCTCTTAGCCCTCAACTTACAGCAAGAAAGCCTTGAGGAGTAACTTTGTGAGCAAGCTGATGCAATGAAATGTATTAGCATACTTCACTCATAATTAATTATACCTCTTTTTTTAATAGAAATGACAATATATGGTCTATTTTGGTGCCATAAAAGTAAAACATATAATCAATTAATGATCATATAACCCCTCCCCAAGCTATACCTCCCCCATGTAGGTTCAAATCATGCATCTGTCAAACGATTTTTCTTTCCTTTTTTCCCCTCCTTTTTTCTTATCTTTTTGGTGTCTCCATTTTGAGTATTAAAATCTAAGTCAAAGCACAAATTTATACAGTAGAAAGAGTTGGGTGTAATTATTTTAGTTATTGAGTCAATAATGAAGAAAGCAGCACAACATTAGTCTCTATGGAGCAATAAGTGATTATATTCATTTGAAAAAAAAATAAATCTTATATTTTGGAAGACTTGCACAAGTTGTCATGTTAGGGGGCCAAACATGCATATATTTTAAGGGTTGATTTGTTGTGAACTGGTCAGTGGGTGTACAGAAAGAATAGGAAACAAGAAACAGAGACAATTATAAAAATATTATCGTATTTAGTTTTAATTTCTCTTGCCAATCAAAGATTCAAAATCTTCGGTATGCAAATCTCGGGTCTGAATAGCATTATTCAGAAAAATTTTAAAATTGCCATTGCTGCATAAATTAGTGCATGCTCCTCTGTAAGAGTCTCAACATGCGTTATATATTCCAATATTGCGCTCACGTTGACCCTCTCTGAACTGTCCCTTTCAAGCTTGATGACTTGCAAAAGATTATGACATCATCCAATATTGCAACTAAAATCTCTTCATTTTATGTCAACAGCATGTGGGGGGTTTCAACAGCACATCAATTGCATGAGCCATGCAAATTTGGACTCATTTGATTGCTCAACTGAAGGTACATTCATAGTCTATCATCTGATCATTTTTCCATGAATAATGCTATTCAGACGCAAGGTGAGCAGAGCCTGGGTTCTGATTGATTGAAGGAAATTAAAAAGATATATCAGTTTTAAAATTGGCATGCTCACTGTTTATTCCCGTCATAATCTAACTTGGGTATGTCAACCCCTGTCTCTAGTATGACAACTCTTTTTCCATCAAAATAAGATGGGTTAGAAGTGCAAAACTAGTATTATAGTCTCATATTCTAAGTAAAGATATCACATGATTTAATGTAAACAGACATTGTTAGCTTACCCTAAAGTGTAGGTGGTATTTGTTTTTTGTTGATGGCTTAAAATATAAATGTTGGGAAATTAAATATAAACAGAGTAGATTATGATATAGACATGAATATGTCTAAGATAATCAAAAGTTGAATGAGACCAGTGATAATCAAATATGCAAATGTCATCCATGCGTGTGCTTTTCTTCTTCTCTAACTCGTGAAATGCTGAGGGTTGCATACATCAAATCATCCTTCGTTCATGTCATCTCATGTTTGGATCATGCATATACCTAATTTCGCCGTAATTTTCTTATCGAGTATATGGATATTTGGAGATAATTAGAGGACTGACCTCAGGCTCAGGTTGACAGTTCGAATGTTTTATTCGTTTCTTAAGAACTTGATAGATGGGCGTGGATGATGCCATGCAAGTCGGTCAGTCGGTCGAATACAATAATGCAATCTTGTGAACCCAAGCTCGCAACACATCATCTTTCAATCAGCCAAGTTGTCATGAAAAGGACTGTTGCATGAAATGTTGAAGCACGCAAGCTAGTGAGAGGAACTGTATTTTTTAATGTCTCCATAAAATGAAGGGCAAAAATGGCTGACTAGGAGAGAACTGGACATTGTCGATGAAAACATTGAGAATCCTTAGGAATTAGGCACGAAGGAGAAGGAAGTCAAATGGGGAATGAAATCGAGTCACGCGTTGATTTGCTCTCCTGATCCCTCACCCTGCCTGTGTTTCCTCTTCCATGAATGAATGTAGATCTACAGGGAGATATGATTCAACTTTTGTCCAAATGCCATGCTGCGAGATTCCAATGTGGTGCCTTTAGTTGAAGGGAGGATTGCACATCACATTGGCATGCTTTTATGTGATCGATCCCATGTTCACTTGCCCATTGGAAGATATGAAGACGGCCCCCCATCCCGAACTCGGATGGCTAATGTTCGAGTTGACTGTGATACGCAAATCACGTGACTATACAGAGTGTAAACCAGAATAGTATCGGATGCATGCCTCAATTCAATCATCTCGGTTCTCACCCACAGTTCCTCCTCCAAATGTTTTAGAAGCATGCAAGTAATGAGAAGATTGGGGTTACCTTTTCCTCCTCTCTTCCCCCACACCAGACATCCCTCATAATCAATCACCATCATTGTCATCACACAGCGCCACTTCCAAAATAAGCTTAGTGGACGCCCAAGAAACCACTCTCTCCACAAAAAGTGGAAGGTTTAAATGGGTCTCTTAAACACTTGATCTCTCTTTAATAACATCATAAGCACTCTCCAAACTCTAGGCAAAGATCAGTGCCTGATCATTAGAAAAGAACCTAGTATAGTTGAAAGGGGCTCAAAAATCTATTAGATCACTTCCTTCTGCATTACCCTAAATACTCTTTAAGGCTTAAGCCTCTCTTTTCAACCTCTTGTTTGTAGAAGGATGCAATCTTGATACAGAACTGAGAAATCTACACCCAAATGATTGTGTCCACTAGGAATGCTTCCCCACCGTTGAATCATCCTGAGAAGCACGAGTGCAAGCACCAACCTACAGTCTCAAGCTCCAAAGGTGTTCTTGCATCTCTGTGACAAATCTCGGCCATTGACTGAATGAGGTGGTGAGGGTCATCTGCTCATCATGACAATGGGAGGAAACAATGGGCTGGATCCATCTCCCAGTGATGTATCTAGTGGCTGGTAATGCTGACAGGTGGCGATTGACTGATGGCGCCTGGTAGGGCCGGCCGGCAACCGAACCTGTGCCCCGACGGGCATAGTGGCGGTGATTGGACCCACTGTTGACTTTGTGTCACCTCTCAACAGGTGGTCTCATGCCCAAGGTTGTCTGAAAGCCTCGATTCATGGTGCATTAGGGCATGTTCTTTTGCATGGAATAGAGATGAGAATGTGAAAATTTTCACTATTCATCTACTGTTCATCCCAATTCCCCATTCCTTTCCACCTGCTTGTTCTTTTGGCCATGGGAATAGAGAAATGGGAATGCTGACGTGGAGTCAAAAAATGGGAATATGGAGGGGTTTTGTATTCCAAGCTTTTTGCTTGGAATACATGGGAATGCTTGGGAATGGTGGGGCCGCTGTCACCTCTCTCTCTATCTCTCTCCTCCAACTCACCACCTTTCCGCTTTCTCATTCTAACTCTCCAATCCAAAAAGAACACAAGAATAGAATGTGGACGCCACTTTCTATTCCAAACCACACTTTTCCATACTCTATTCCACCCAAAAGAACACAAAACTACATTTTCTCTCTCCTTGGAATACAAACTTTCTCCTATTCCATTTTTCTCTATTCCAGCAAAAGAACAGGCCCTTAGTGGAGTCTCTTTGAGTGCCACTGACATGCAATTTAGATGGAAACTCTACATTTCATTTGGGCATAAATCTGTTACCTGGATCTTTTGGTCCTCAGCGCTAATGGATTTGAATTCTCAGTTTCTGCATCTCCCTGGAAAAACAATCACATAGAAATACAATAATAAGCGAATGCTGCATCTAGTACATGCTTTCGGACAGCAGTTTGCAATCTAGAATCACTACAAGAAGGCGATACTACAAAATGAGGTGCCTTGTATCATTTCTGAAATACCTGCTCCCATATTTTTGCGGTCAGACGTGCAAGACAGCCAAGTAGGATGGAGAATTTTGAATACAAATGCAGTTCACTCAATGATTCGAAAATCCACCATTTTTCTCGAGCTACAATGAAAAAGAGTGAGAAATCTACGAAAACTGCACAGGCAATGAATACATCTAAATTTGCAAAAGAAAAAAAATGTCCATCATCATAAAACCTGCTTTGTCGCATTAAACGCCAACAAGATGAACTCGCAGAAGCAGCATCCATCATTCATGTTGCATAATCAAAGTAAACGACAAGGCACATTAATGCATCAGACTCTCTTTATCCGTCAAGAGAGAAGATTTAAGGTAGGAAAAAACAATAATATGAGGCTTGATATCAGCTGTTTCTTAACATTACACTTCTCACCCGCTGGAAAACACGTCGGCTGAACTATCCATACCAGTTCCCCGAGCGAAATCACCAGGGTTGGAGCCAATAATCATGTTGAATCCACTAAACTGATTCATATAACTCTCGAGCGTCTGACTAGTAAGCTTCTCGATACCCACTGTTTGCTTTATTGCACCAGTCTGTCCGGTGTTCTGCCGCCACCTCTTTAAGATCTTCCGATTCATTTCAAATGTCTCAACAGAATCAACACATTTAAAAACGAATTCCAAGTCTGTGGAGTGCTATCTCTGCTCCTCCAATTCCGCTGAATACAGAATGAAACTTTAACCCATCTGGGTACATATTTTTCAGCACAGGAAGATGATACGCTATCGTATCTGTTTGGAAACAGTATTTGAGTGCAGCAAGTCTATCAGTTGGCTGCAATCCCCAGATCTCAGTGTGCTTCCTTGGATACCCTAAGATGCTCTCTACTTGATCCGGCTCCATTGGTCTCAGCTTGTGCTGGCCAACCCAGAGCAGATTCAACCGTTTGATGAATAATGTCCATTTGCTGTTCTTTTGATAGAAATCCCTGTGATTCCACTATCATCTTTGTGAGTTGCTCACAGAGTTGAACAATTCACATGGCCTCCAAGTTAATACAGCTTAGCTGCTTTCTAGTATCCCACGAAGGCCGCCATTTCTTTGTATGAGGTAGTGCATCTTCTATCGTCATGGGCGGCTTGGGACCCACATGAAACCTTCTGTCAGTGTGAAGATTGTGCAAGTAGCCTTCCTAATAAGGGCTGAGAAGAACTGAGAATTTGTGACTCGGGCTCGGTTGCATACATAAACAGTGATAATTTTCTCCACATCCCCTGGGAGACATCCACAACATTCACATAAAAAATAAGGTCTGGATAGCATGCCATTACTAGAACGTAGGTTGGGTGTCCATGGAGAAGGCATTTCTTCCTTAACCGATCTTCCTTCGTTTGACTTCTGAGGCTCATGATGGTACTCCGGTTTGGTCTCAAGATCTGGTTCTCAATCACCTTGTCTTGGACGCTGCACATGTGTTTTCCATAGTAGGCAGGTGCTTAGCCTTTTTAATTGTTTTCACATCTTCACAATCAAAAAAAGCAGCATTTGAACTTGACACTTTGGTTTTAGTTAATCCATCCATCTGTTGAAATTGACGCTTTGGTTATCCATGCGTCATTTGAACTTGATGCTTTGGTCATCCATGTACCAGTTGTCGGACGACGGTGTTTCGGAAGTTCCTCTATCGCATGATATTGAGGTCCTAGCTCAGTTCGATTCTGCCCGGTAATATCAGCTGCATCATCCCATAGATCCTGCACTGGTCATGAACATATTTTTTTAACAAACTTAATAGTAGAAATATATATTGTTTATGACATGCACAACAGATCTGCAACACCTGATATTACATGGCTGTAAGGTTTCGGTACTTGAAACTGACGTTTATAAGAGCCCTTAAGTATATTAATTTTCATAATTATATCATAAGTCTCAAATCAATCACAATGGTGTCATTCTTATGGATGACAAATTAAAAATAAATGTGTGTTAAATTCAATTTTATTTTTTATTTTTTATTTTGAGAGTGTGTGTGAGAGAGAGAGAGAGAGTGTGTGTGTGTGTGTGTGTCTGTGTGTGTGTGTGTGTGTGTGTGTGTTGGGGGGGAGTGGGGAGGAGTTGTGAGGGTTACAAGTGACTAATGCCTGATGCCACCATGTGGGATACTTTTGACTTCTGAGGCTCATGATGATACTCCGGTTTGGTCTCAAAATCTGGTTCCCAATCACCTTGTCTTGCACGCTGGACATGGTTGCTGCAGGAAGCTACATTGTTTTCCATAGTAGGCAGGTGCTTAGCCTTTAACTGTTTTCACATCTTCACAATCAAAAAGAGAGCATTTGAACTTGATGCTTTGGTTTTAGTTATCCATCCATCTTTTGAAGTTGATGTGTTGGTTATCCATGTGTTCATTTGAACTTGATGATTTGGTCATCCATGTATCAGTTGTCGGACAACAGTGTTTCGGAAGTTCCTCTATCGCATGATATTGAGCTCCTAGTTCAGTTCGATTCTGCCTGGTGATATCAGCTGTATCATCCCATAGATCCTGCACAGGTCATGAACAAATTTTTTTAACAAACTTAATAGTAGAAATATATATTGTTTATGACATGCACAACAGATCTGCAACACCTGATATTACATGGCTGCAAGGTTTCGGTACTTGAAACTGACGTTTATAGGAGGCCTTAAGTATATTAATTTTCATGATTATATCATAAGTCCCAATTAATCATAATGGTGTCATTCTTATGGATGACAAATAAAAAAAGAAATGTGTTAAATTCAATTTTATTTTTTATTTTGAGTGTGTGTGTGTGTGTGTGTGTGTTGGCGAGTGGGGGATGTTTTTTTTTTTTTTTGGGGGGGGGGGAGTTGTGGGGGTTACAAGTGACTAACGCCTGATGCCACCATGTGGGATACATGTGAAATTACAGCAAACACTAACCCATTTCCATAAACAGATTTTATTCCAAACATTCAACATGTCCGAGACTCCTATTATGTCATAGATACCAATCATATACACCTATTTTTGTTACTGCATTAAATGTACACTTTCATGTTTCCGGTTTGTGCATGTTTGCGAATTCACAATGATGATTCAGCCGAGCCAAGCATGGGTTATTGCTTGGTGACCTGAAACAAAACATTTAACTAACATAGCACCAGCTCCTATTTCAGACAACCTTGCAAGCATTTTTCACCGTGTATTTGGAGCTCCATCATTTGGCAGTTAATACTGAACTATCAACAAACTAGATTACAACAATTTATTATTTTCACAGTTCGATTATTTGTGTCACTTGTTTTTCAGTTGTTGCCAAGAATTGCACAAGGCCCACCTATTTCATGAACTTCTTGAAATTAGCGCAACACGTTTAACCCATGTATATCCTATAACTCTTGATGCTTACAGAAATAAAATTGGGTAACAACAGATTAATGGGGGTGATAAAAGGTATATAATATTAAAGAGGGGAACTGAACAAAAAAGCTAAATGAGACAAATGTCCAAATAAAAAATGTAATGGAGACGTAGCGAAAAGCATGTATGTAGATCAGGAATCATCCCCTCTCACACAAAAAAGAGGACCGAAAAAAAGAGGGATAAGAAGAAATAGGATGTGGCCCTTCCCCCAACCAGTCAATCTGAAAGAAGTTTTCGAATTCAACCCATGGGTATGCCAGTTTTGAACCCTTTCCAACGGTCTACACATGCAGTCCTAATTCTTGAAAACAATAGGATAAAAGAACGTAACGGGAAAAAATGGTTATACTTTGAAAACGCCCTTAAAGATTGCAGCTGGGAAATGGTGCATATGTGTGATAGGGATCAGAATTTTAATTTTAATTTCTTTTGAGTTTTAATTATTTAATAGTCTTTTATTTATTTTAAGAGCTTTTGTCTTTTAGGATGAGTTTAGTACCTCATCGGGTGGAATAGGAAGGAAAAGCCTCGGTTTGTAAGCCTATATAAAGAATCTAAACATGTATCTTTCATCAATCAATCAATGAAAAAAATCAAATGAGAAATTTTCTCAAAATCTGTAAAAGTGCCCCCTCCTTGTTCAGAAGCCTCGGGAACCCTCGATGAGAACCCAAGAACCCTAGTTGTTCAATTTTTTCCCCAAATCCACCACCGAAATCCCTAAAATCCACCTCGGACTACAACAATTTGGTATCAGAGCCAAATATCATATCTTCACGCTTCCTAGTCTCAGATTTTTCCCAAAAAATCTTGTTTACTCAAAACCCTAGAAGCCCCAACACCACAGCCACCACCCAGGTCAGCACCTTCACCAGACACCACCAACATTGTCATCGCTTCTACGAAGCCCAACGTCCTCACTAACATCTCATGGACCTTGCAGCGTAGCCACCATCGACGAATCGCCACAACGTCATCGTCCACTAAGTCAGTAAGGATCGTTGGCAATACCTCCAAAGATAGCAGGGACCAACATCCCCTCCACGACCTTCCTTCGCCCTCAACAACGTGCTTGGCATCCAAAATTGCCACCGCCTTCGCTCGAAAACCCGAGATCTGCTGTCGTCGAAAGTTATGAAGCTCGTCGACGCCACCGCTAGCACCGACTGGGGACGCTGACCCTCCGGACATTTTTTGGCGTTCCCCAGCGAAGCAAGAACAAGCTGGGAAACAAACGGTCGTCGGAGTCATCTAAAAACGACGTCAGCACCACCCGCGCCGACCAAGCTACATTGTCGGATCGATCGAGTCGACGCGACGACAAGCCGAGCCACTTGAGCCGACTCAGCCGAGTCGATTGATCGATCAACGACTCATCCGAGCCAACCGCTAAGCCGCGGCTCAGCCAAACCGGTTTGACCAAGTCAACAGGTTGCACAGTAAGCCGTTTTATTTTTCGGCTATTTTAGACGGAATTTCTGGAATTGTATGCACCTCTCCACTTTTTAAACGATTCTGGTTACATTTGAAGCCCACATTAAGTGCCATTTATGCCAGTGGATAACTGATTCAACCAACTACGCAAAGGAACCCTCCATACAAGCAGATTTGCTCTAAATTATGGGATATGATTACTAAGATGATTACTACAAGGGCCATTCTATTCAAACAATGTATGATCAGGTCCCATAATTTCATGGCTTTGAAGGTAGGTACAAATATGATGATTAGAAATCCTATCTAGAGCATTTATTCTCTTGTTTTAAGTCTTTAGAATACAAACATACATATGCATATCACACATTCAAATGAGAAGCATGATTTTGGTATATGCATCTTCCACGTGATAGTCGTCAGTGGTCAGGGTTCAAACTCGTTCTTCAATTTCTTTATTCCAAGCATCAATATGTTCCATAGGCACCCCATCAATCTTCAGTAGAGATATGGTCAGATAAAGAGAAACAAATCATTCAAGAGATGGAACAATGGTGTAAGAAACAACAGAGTAAACTCAAGCCAGAGCCCACGATAGAAATTGATCCAACACCTGAGACATTGTGAGTTTGATCATGAGCAGAAGCAAGATCCTAACTAAAAGATTGAGACAAGGCTTGCGCCTGAGCTTGAGTCTGACCCAAAGCCAGAGCAAGTATTGGAGAAACAACACGAGCTAGAGTCAGAGCTAGAACTTGATCCAACGATGCAACCTGAATCAGAGCCTCATCTAGAACCGTTAGTTGAGCCTTCACCAGAACTACCCAAAGTAGCGCTACTAGATCCGGTAGAGCACATCAAGTTTATTATTTCAGATCCTCCTCCACTAACCAACAAATATGTGTGGAAGAACTGAACCCCAAAACACTTGTGGTGATGCTACAAACCCATCGCCCAGTTCCCAAAAAAAGAAGGCGAAACCCTTCCCTTTCGTTGTACTTTCAAAGCCTCAAGCCACATCTAGAGGATATCGGAAGGAAGGTGCTATCAGGAGACCGTTCACTCGCGTCTTCTCTTGCAGGACGCCGGTGACGATCCGACGTCGTTCCTGCCACCCAGCCCTGATCTGTTCAAATCCACAGTCGTCAGCCATGCTCTGCTCAGATCCGACTAATTTCAGTCGTCAGCCACACTCAGATCTCCTCGATATGGCAAATTTTTTTCATCTGCTAGGGTTTTTTCGGGTGTCATTTTTTGAGAGAGTGTGTGTGGCTATGTCTGTGTCGCCTCTGGTAGTGTTTGATACAGGATGGTTGAGGGGAGGGGCTGAGCATGCGTCGATGGCTGTAGGGGGTAGGGCGGGAGTAGTTGCGGGAGGTAAATGGGATAATTTGGGAGGTGGTATTGCTTAGGCATTACAGAGACCATTACCATCTGTGAAGTACAAGATTCCTTTAAGAAAACTGGAATAGATCAATTGTGAATTAGGCTTTGTGTTCTCGGAAGTGGAGATGGAAAGGGCTGCTGAGGATCTGAAGTTTGCGCTGGAAAGGGCTGCTGAGGATCTGAAGTTTACGCTGGTACTGAAATTTCTATCTATAAGGCCGTCTATAGGTGTTCTACGGAGGCAAATTATCCCGTCATGGGGATTATCAGATGTCCATATGATCAGTTTTATGGATAACTTTCATGTGTTACTGCACTTGGCTAATGAAAAAGACTACATTCATGTGTGGGCTCTAGAAGGTAGAGTGGTAGCTGGATGCCAGTTTAGATTATTCAACTGGTCGGTGAATTTTGATGTTAATAAGGAGCCATTTATCGCACCGCAGTGGATTTATTTATCAAGTTTGCCTTTACATCTATATAGATTGGATTGTTTACAGAGTTTTGCAACTCGGTTTGGTAGATTTCTGGGTACGGATAATGCCACATTATATAGAATAAGGGCTACAGGTGCTAGACTGTGTGTTGAAGTGGATTTACAAAATGATCCGATAGGAGGTTTTCTGTTGGTTGTGGGTCAAAAATAGAGTTGGCAAAAGGCCATATACGAGAAGAGGGGTTTTTATTGTAACAAATATTATAGGCAAGGCCAAACTGATGTGGTCTGTCGTGTGAAGAGAATCGTAGAGAAAGAACGGAGGGTTGGAAGGAGGGTGATGGAAAGGTTTGGAAAGAATTGGGAAGAAAAGGAAATGAGAGAATAGAAGGGGAATGTCCAGTATTACTAAGCCAAAATCAGAGAGAGAAAGGAAAAAATGTAGAATTGGTCATGTTGCTATAGTATTGAGCAAGAAAAGTAAAGAAGTGATCTGTATGGTGAGTAATGCTAATGCTGAGAATGTGGGAGGAGAAAAAGGGATAGATGAAACTCTAATGGAGGAAGGTGAAATATTTCAAGAGAAAATTTGGGTGGTGTACAGGTGAAGGTCGAAAAGGGTGGATGTTGTAAGGATACTCAATATAACAGAGATAATATAGCAAATGTAAGAGAGGATGTTTTGGTGGAGAAAGTGGTGGGCTTAAGGGAGGAAGAGATGGTTGTGGTGTGTAGAAATAGTTTTGATATGCTATCTGATGGAGTTATATAGGAGGGGGTTGATCATCAGAAGGATTACTCCTCAGATCCTGGTACAGAGATAGGAGATGTTGTATAGGGAAGAAATATCAATGAATTGCAAGTGAGAAAGTCTAAGAGGGCTAAGGCTCTGCCAAAGAAATTGAATTTATGATTGACAAAATTATGACATGGAATGTGATAGGGTTAGGCACGTCGAAAAGAAGACTAAAGCAAATGGTGAACGAACATAAGGTGTTGGTTTTGGCGGTGTTAGAACCTTTCCAAGATGTAGAGAAGATAAAATGGTGGGCATCATATCTTCAATTTCAGAATTCTTGTTCTAATGTAGAGGATGGTGGGAAGATTTGGCTGTTTTGGACAGAGAATATCCAGTTAGAGATTGTGGGATTTGCAAATCAATGATTGACAGTTTTATTGACAGATGACAGTGTCTCGTTGCTTTGTCCATTCGTTTATGCAAAATGTTCCCAATTGGAGAGAAGGAACTTGTGGGAGCAGCTTCAAGGCATATCAAACTTTGATGTCGCTTGGGTAATTATGGGAGACTTTAATGTTACTCGCTCTGATGAGGAAAGAATGGGGGGCATACCTAGAATGGGTTCAGCTATGGCTGAATTCAATGAATGCATTGAGAGACGTGGATTGTAAGAGCTAAGGTTTGAAGAAAACCAATTTTCTTGGTGCAATGGACAGCAAGGTTTGGCAAGAAGTTAGGTGAAACTTGACAAGGTATTGATAAATAATGTTTTTGCTCGTAAATATGGTGAAGGGAAAGCATATTTGTTAAATAGGGATACCTCAGATCATTCTCCTATACTCTTGCAGCTGGTTGTAAATATGGAGAGATATGGCCCATCGCCATTCAGATTCCAGAACATGTGGACGTCACATGTAGATTTTTTACAAATGATGGAAACATCCTGGAATGAACGGCTGTGGGCTGAATCAGCGATATGTATACTAGTGGATAAACTTAAGAGGTTGAAACAAAGCCTTAGAGTGTGGAATAAGGAGAAGTTTGGTCATGTTGGTGGTATTATCCGGGAGTTGGAGGAAAGAGCGGAAAAATGTGAGGCGTTATTGCAGACAGAATTTTCAGAATCAATTGAAGAAGAGTTTCTTGTTTCGAAAGCAAAATTGGAATGTGGTATAAAAATGGAAGATACAATGCTAGCGCAGAAAGCGAAAAAAAATGGTTAACTGATGGTGATAGAAATTCAAGATTCTTCCATACAGTAATTGCACAAAGAAGAAGAAACTCTTGTGTGAGGTACATGGTGTTTCTGGATGGGTTGGTGTAGGAAAATATAGAAAATGTACATGACGATGTTGTTAGCTATTTTGAACAATTTTTGGGCCAAGAATCAAATGTGCAAAGACATAATCTGGAAGGTATAGTTCAACCGAGCTTGTCTGAGGACATGATAAGGAAGTTGAAAGAAGAACCTACTGAGGGGGAGGTATTTGAAGCTGTTGCTTCTATTTCAGTGGACATTAGCCCGGACCTGATGGTTTCAGGTCTTCTTTTTATCAAACCTGTTGGAAGATTGCTAAAGATGATGTGATGGATACAGTTAGAGAGTTTTTCAGAGGAGATGCTTTGCCTTGGTTTTTTGTGCATCATTCTTAGTGCTTATTCCGAAGGTAAAGGAACCTCATTCATTTGATAAATTCCATCGATAAGTCTTTGCAACGTGGTTTATAAAAAAATTTCTAAAATTCTGGTTGGAAAATTTTCCTTGGTTATGTGAAATTTAATATCGCCGGAACAAGGTGCTTTTGTGAAAGAGAGAAGTATTTTTGAAAATGTTACGCTTGCTCAAGAAATGACGAAAATTTTACATCAAAGGGTGAGAGGTGGTAATATGAAGTTAAAAATTGACATGAGTAAAGCATATGATAGAGTAAAATGGAAGGTGGTAGATCAGATTCTTCATGCATTTGGGTTCCCAAATTGTTTCTGCAAGTTGATTTATAATTGTATTTCTACTCCATGGTTTTTAGTTATGATGAATGTGACACATAGAGGTTTCTTTAAATCTAAAAGAGGGTTGAGACAGGGAGATCCATTGTCTCCCTACATTTTTATTGTCATGGAAGAAGTTTTGTCAAGATTGATCCAAACGAAGATGACAGGGAGGAGTATCTTACCCCTCGCTCATCCAAATGGTGCACCTGTTATTTCACATTTATTGTATGCAGATGATGTTATTATTTTTGACAATGCTGGTAAAAATCTGTTAGAAGCTTAATAGAGGTGATCAATGAGTGTGAAAGAGGGACGAGACAAAGAGTGAATAAAGATACATCTGCTATAATTTTTCTAAGAAAGTGGGTTTGCAACGGAAGGGATAAGTATTAAATCAGATGGGTTTTGTTGAAGGTAAGTTTCCGTTTACTTATTTGGGAGTGCCAATTATGGATGGCAAACTAAAGAGTTGTTATCTGAATCCCTTAGTAGAAAAAATCAAAAAGAAAATGAAGAGTTGGAAAAGCAGATTATTGTCGCAAGGTGGTAGACTAATATTGCTGAAACATGTGCTTTCGAGCATGACCTTGCATATGATTTCTGTTTTAGATGTTACAAAGATAGTGATTAAAAAATACAAGGAATGCTTGCTTCTTTTTTCTGGGAAATGCAGGATGTGAAAGAAAAAAAATGAAATGGAGAGCTTCGAAGAAAATGTGTGTCCCTTTGGAGGAAGGGGGATATGAGTAAGGAATTTATCGGAGGTCCAGCGTTCTTTATTTCAGAAGTTTGATGGAAATTATTGAGTAAGAATTCGTTATAGTAAAGATTTTTCAGGGTGAAATATGTTAAAGATGGTCACATTGCAATGTGTGAGATACACGTAACGGACTCTGCTTTTTGGAAGAAAATCATGAAGTGTATACCTGAGTTATTAAGTAACTCCAAGTGGAAGGTTACAGAAGGAAACATTACTTTGTGGTATGATAAGTTTCTGGATGCTGATCCTTTGTTTTCTGATGTACCTAAAGGTAACCATTCTTTAATAAAAATAAAAGAGTTGATGATTAATAATGAGTGGGATGTGAAAATTTTACAAAGATTGGTGGGTATTAATAAGGCAGAAGAAGTGAGGGAAAAAAATTGGCCAACTGAGTAATTCCTCTAATTTCTTGTTATGGATCCCGGATAAAAATGGGAGTTTTAGTACAAAATCTGCATGGGGTAGTATCAGATTACGAGCACCAAAATTTGAGTGGAGTAAGTGGGTCTGGCACAAATATTTACCGTTGAAAGTGGCGATCTGCATGTGGAAAGTTGTTTTTCAATGTTTAAGTGTGGATGAAAAGGTGAGGATGGTGGGAGTATCTCTGGCATCAGCATTTGATTGTTGTGAATTAAGACAATCGGAAGATTGGAACACGTATTAAATAAAGGAGAGTTTGCTACTAAAATTGGAGGAAGGCATCAGTGGAGGTTGGAGTTCCATTCTTAAGAAATCAAAGCTGGAAGGAAAGAGTGTAGATGTGGTTCACTAGAGCTCCAGATATTCTCAGTTGGGAATATTAATGGGGTTGATTCCTTCTTTAATAGTGTGGAGGTTGTGGAAAAGAAGATGTGTGGCTAGAATAGAGGGAAGATTGGAGAATATTGAGGAAGTTTGGAGGTCTATCAAGTGCTGGGTGGGAAGGTTGAATGAGAACATGTCTGCTGTGGAACGTTTAAATGAAGTTGATGTGAGGATATTGCAAAATCTGGAGGTTCCGGTGGCTGAAACAAAGAAGAAGAAATGTTTAAAGTGGTGAGATGGCTAAAACCAAGCCAAGGGAGGTTGAAACTTAATGTGGTTGGGAGCAGTTTTGGGAATCCCAAACCGACTGGTGGTGGTGGTATTCTTAGAGATGGTAAGGTTCTCTTATTGCTGGTTTTTCTAAATCCTTTGGTATTTGTTCTAACAATGCAGCTGAGTTACGTGTGGTGATAGAGGGAATTAGATGTGTAAACAATGGGGTTATAATAGTATTGAATTGAATGTGATTCGGATATTATAGTGAGGTGGATAAGAGGATGCAAATGTTCAGTTTAGTATTTGTGGGAGTTTTGGGAACAGCTACCGGGTTTATTAGAAGGATTAGATTTTTCTATAAAGTACTTGTATAGAGAGGGGAATAAGGTGTCAGATGCATTAGCTCGGATTGGCGCCATGGGAAGAAATAATTTATTTACTAGTAGTGCGCAGTTTCTGAGATTTATCAAAGGTTTGTATAGATTTGATAAAATAGGTACAGCTTACATCAGGCATGTTTAGATGGATGGTTGACATAGGCTTGTTTAGTTTATGTTTTTTTAGTTGGGTTTGTTGGGTTTTTTAGTAGTTCTGGTGTTTTTGTGCTTTTTGTTTTTGTTTTTGGTTTTGTTTTTGTTGTAATAGTGTGAACCATGAATGTTCTTTATGTTAACACGGTATTCCTCGGCCATACGTAATGGTTTCTTTAATAAATTTAGGACGGTCCTACCAAGAGGGTGGCTTCTGGTTCTTCGGTTAAAAACAAACAAACAAACATGCGTTGAATACTTTTCTGTCTTTTGTGAATTGGAAGAAACTTTTAGAAGATGTACTTCTACCAATTTACATAGGGTATACTTTAGAGTTTGTGTACGCGCCTTTTTTTACTACAAAGGACTGTTGATTTCTGCCTATCTGTGCTATGTTTGTCGTCATTCATCAGGAGGTGAAGTTCTCAAATCGGAGAGAATGATAGGGATCGGAATTTTATAATTTTAATTTAATTTAAGTTTTACCTATTTAAGAGCCTTTTATTTATTTTAAGAGTTTGTCTTTTTGGGTAAGTTTAGTACCACATCGGGTTGAATAGGAAAAGTCTTAGTTTGTAAGCATATATAAAGGCTATATTTGTTTTACTTTGAATCAATGACAAAACTAATAGCAAATTTTTACAAACCTGAGAAAGGTTTTCCTTTCTTGGCGAGAAGTCTTGGAATTCGTGAGAAGTTAATAAGCTTAATTTATCTAATTCTTTCCTAAATCCCCCAAACAAAATCCCTAAATTCCACCCCGTCCTACAATGTGTCACACTCCAATTCTCAAAATACTAAAGAAACAAAGCGTGACAAGATTGCGACATATTTAAGCCAAAAGGAATCATCACATTGACTCTAATGTTAAGCAACGATCAATTAAAATGCAGGTCCTTTTATAATATTAAAACTAGTAATGAGCAACTACAATGTCATATACACTTTACAAATCAAGTATAGAAGCTGGTAAAAAATGAATAACAAACGATAATGATATGAGTGCGTATAGTAAAAATAACGGATGACTAATAACCTAAAAATTTAAAAACTAACAGCTAAGTTAGCTCCTTGGTAAAGTCTTCCTCTGCAAAGTCTAATCTGTAAAAATTACCATTTACTCAACCACTCAAACTGACAGATATTTCAAATAGAAATATCAATCAGTAAGTGGTTGTTTGGTTAGTTGATGAGAATCCATACAGTTTGGATTTAAAACAGTCTTTAGATTTTATTTTTAGATTTTATTTGATATAGATTTTGAGTTCTTTGAATTTTTTAGTTGTTTTATTTGAGATAGATTTTGAGTCTTTTGGGTTTTTTTTAATTATTTTGGGCTTTTTCGGTATTTTAAAATTTTAGTTCCATATTGGATGTAATTTTTAAAAATCGAGACGTAGATGTGTAACGACCACAAACTTGTTTTATTTTTCGGAAAGATTTGAATAGAATTTGAGAGAAAAATGTGGAAACTGTGTTTCCTAAAAAATGAATCTTTTACTTTAAAGTGAGAGATTGTGCTTGGTTTCATGGACATCATTGGGTATTGGCTAATTAGCCCACTTCCATCTTGTTTTGTTTTGATTTCTTAATCTGTTGACACTGCCGTCGATCAGAAGCCTGATGGTCATTGACCAGGCGGCTGGTACAGTGGTTAAGACGTCTGATACATGAACTCTAGACGTCTGCTCAAGTAGAGCCAAAATTTCAGTGCTCTCTGTTTTCTGTAATCTATTTTCTACGAACAGTCTATCTTCAAATTGCTGTCAGTTTTTCTGTAGTTGGAATTTTTCAATCATTCCAAAACCATTAAATTGCAAATTTGTTAGCTTTCCAACGCATCTTGAATCACCTCAATTGGAATTCATATGAGTCAGTTATGACTGTTTTGGTGATCGAGTGTTTTTCTGGACAAATTCTGTCAGTCGTCTGAAGCAGTTTAGCCAGACGTCTAAATAGTGAACCAGTGGCTTGACCACTCTACTTCAGGCGCCTGGTCACTATAAAATCTGTCCGTTTATAGTCGTTGGGAGATATTTTCATGGAGCCGTTTTCTTGTCTTTTGTGCAAGATCGAGGGCTAATTTAAGCTCGGTTGAAAGGCATTTTTGGGCACCAATACTTGGGAGGGGGTCGGTCGAAGAGTCATTCGCCCTTTGCAAATGCTAAGACTTCAGCCCTGGTAGTGTTCAGTTTGATGAAGGACTCGTCAATTGGGCGTGTACGACCTTTGGGACTCCGCTCCCATCGTCGCCGGTCCTTGACTCTCAGCGAGAGCCATCATGGGTTAGAGCTTCGCTCCGTGTTTCTGCATGGGGTCTGGAAGAGCTTTTCCTTCGAGTGGCCAATACTTCCTCCGACAACATGTACTGTTTTGCCCTATTGAAGAGGTGGTCAACGTCGTGTAGCAGTCGCTAGTGAAGTGATTTCACCAAGTCTTCACAGTAGATGCCTTTCGTAAGAGACGCAATGACTGTAACGACTGCTTTTCATGTATCTGGATTTATTATAATATAATATATGTTTTGGTGGATTCTCTCCTCGTGTGTGTGGTTTTCGTCTCCGTAGCTTTCATTTTCGATCGATTCGTCGTATTTTCTCGCTTCTTCCTTAGGATTGTCGATTTCGAAGTAAGTCATTCGTGACGGACTTCATAACGGTCGTATCTAACTATTAGATCAAGCCTAGGAGTCTTAGGAATCGATCCCGGGGCCCCGCGCTCCGTATCGGTACTTTTTGTGCTCATTAGCCGGTATAAGAAGGGACACCGACCGACTAGATGACGATCCAGTCGGTCGGCAATCCTTCTTGGACCGACTAGTTAGCTTTCTAAATTTCCCAGGAGTTACTGTTTATCGTTAGTCGGTCTAAGAACGTTGGTTGACCGACTAGGTTGCAAACTAGTCGGTCAGCAATGCTTCTTTAACCGACTAACTCATCATCTTATTTTTGTATCAGCTACTGTTTACTCTTAGTCGGTCTAAGAACGTTCATCGACCGACTAGATGCCAAACTAGTCGGTCAGTAATTGTTCATGGACCGACTAACTCTAAAATCCTATTTTTGTTCAGGAGTTACTGTTTGCACTTAGTCGGTCTGCGTTGGTCGACCGACCGACTAGTTGCCAAACTAGTCGGTCAGTGGTTGCTCTTTGACCGACTAACCAGTGTTAAAACCCTAATTTCTAGGCAGCCGCCAGCTCAACCTATTTAAACCCAACCCAAACGATTTCATCTTCTCCAACACGACCCAAAACCCTAAAATCTTCCCCCTTGAGCCCCCATCTTCCTCCAAGCTTCATTTCTCCATTCCAAGCCCTAAATCCATCATCCAACCCATCCATTCACTCCATCTACCTCTCATCTTCCCCAAAATCTCACCAAAACCCATCAAAATCCTCAAATCCCCCAAAACCCTAGTTTTCCCAAACTTCTCCAATCTTTTCCAGATCTGATCCTAGGGTTCCCCGGAGTGTTCCTTCCGTCTCCTCTTGGTAAGAAATCGATTCCTCTATGTTTTCATAGTCTATTGGTATTTTTATGAAACCCTAATAAATTTCATGTTGTTTGATGGTTGTTCCACCATAACAGTGATTTCCCCATAGATTGGCATCCGTGTGACGAAGTAGTCGCCATCCCCGGTGCTAGGCAAGTGAAACTTGCATCTCTTGATTTAGGCCATGTTTTAGGCCATTTACCTTGCTTTAGCGTAAAAGAGACTAGACGGTGAAAGGATAGCCGTTTAGACGCCATTGACCTAGCTTGACAACGAAGCTTGGTCCGTCACCCTCATCATGCTTGTATGTCACGTTTAATTTCCCTAAACGGTACGCGTATTAACTGTTCATGTCATCCATGCATCCTTACCTGCTATTGCATTTTAACTGTCATGTTTAATTTAATTAACGGTACGCGAATATGTTCATGTCATTGCATTTCGCCTGTCACGTTTAATTTAATTAACGGTATGCGAATTATCTGCTCATGTCATTGCATGCTTGAATACTCATCGTGATTGCGTAGCATCGCTACATACTAGTGCTACTTGTTCCGGCTAGGTGCACCCCTACGCCATACTTATCAAATACACTTTCTGGCTCGTGTTCCAGAAGACGAGCTCATCACAGCCTGCGGGCAATAGGGCACTCGTTAAGTGACCCCTTGTACTTGATACTTGGACACAGCCTGCGGGCAATAGGGCACTCGTCGAGTGATCCCTTGTACTTTACTTGTTACTTGACATTACATGTCACCCCTACCACTTGATACTTGCCACTTGTACTCTCCTTTACCTTACTTGTTACCACCATACTTTACTCGCCATGCACCATGTTTTAATTGCTAGGTTGCTAGTTTACCATTATTCTCGTTTCCTTGCACAAGTCTTTCGACTTGCTGACATGTGCCCCTTTACTCTTTTGGGTGACACATGTTAGAGCCCGAGCCTGAGTTACTTGCTGAGGACGAGGTGTTTGCTGACGCCGAGCCCGTGCTTGTGTTTGACGGGGAGTACGTGGACACTGGGGACCAGTCCTAGTGTCTTCGTTGTGTTTTACTTTTGTTAGACAGTTGTTTTGTTATCGGTGCGTAGCACCTATACTTTGTTGTTGTTGTTGCTTTTGTTGGCCTTGTTCTGGGCCCTTAGACCCTTCTCTTTTAGCCTGGTGGCTTTTCTGGATGTTGAACTTATTTTCTTGTTGGACAATTTATGAGATGTGAGATTTTAATTCAGTCTCTGCTTGTGTTATTATTGTTATTCCGTTGTGGTTACAGGGACCTGCTTATATGTTTTGACGCTTATCGGGTTTGGGGCTTCACAGCTCCACTCTCGTGCGGACATTTTCACGTCTCGCCTCCATTTTGGGGAAGCGGGTCGTGACATGTTTTGTTGGTGGCCCATGCAGGTCCTTCTGTAACTGCGATTTTTGGAATAGCGATAATAATATTAGAATGTCCAATAAATTAAGTTCGACGTCCGAGTCATAAGCTACGAGTCTAATCTGATTCGTTTTCTGTGTCACTAGATGGCAGGAAGACGTTTCACCCGTGGTGGGGGAAGTGGCGCGATCCCTCATGATGAGGAGCCTGAGCGGGAACCCACCAGCGGTGAGATGATGCGGATGATGCTCCAGATGATGCAAGTTCAGCAGGGCGTGCTTCTGCAAGTCCAGAATGCTCCACTTGCTCGAGCTGCCCGGGCTCTTCCGGATGCCCCTCGCTCTGAGCCGGGAGCGAAGCAATTTCGGGAGCTGGGTCCCGCATATTTTGATGGTTCTGAGGGTCCTCTGGCTGCCGACGAGTGGATAAGGAACATTGAGGATAACTTGGCAATGGCGAAGATTAACCCGGCTGGATGGGTTGATCTGGCTGAGAGGCAGCTGAAGGACAACGCCAGGAATTGGTGGGATGCTGAAGAGAAGATGCCGGTGGAGCCGATCGTTTGGGCTACCTTCAAGTCCAGATTCGATGGAGAGTTCTTCCCGAAGGCTGCTCGGTAAGTGATGCTGCAGCGCTTTATAGATCTGAAGCAGTGAAGCTTGTCGGTGGATCAGTACCACCAGGAGTTCACGAGGCTCAGTCGGTTTGCACCTAAGATGGTGCATGATGCCGATGAGAAAGCTCAGCGATTTCTCCAGGGACTTGCCTTGGAGCTTCAGAGCTTTGTGACCTCTTCTGACCTGGAGTCATATCAGAAGGTTCTGATTGCTGCGAGGCGGCAAGAGTTAAATTTGAATCAGAGGAAAGGACATGTTTCCGGAGCTGGGAAGAGGCCTATGGAGCAGGCCAGGGCGGTGGTTAGGCCTGGTTTCAAGCCTAATCATCCGGTGCAGTTCAAGAGGCCAGGAGGGCCTATCCTGAAGACTTGTCATTTCTGTGGCAAGACTGGACACCTCAGGGATCAGTGTAGGAGGTTTCTAGGACAGTGCATTGTCTGCGGAGATCCTGCCCACACCATCCGGGAGTGTCCGAAGTCGAGACAGCCTTGGCGGGCTCCTATTGCAGCACAGCCGTTGCAGCAGCGAGCTCATGTGCCCGTTGGACGTGGAGCGCCCCTTGTTCCACAGAGACAGGCCTTTCGGCAGGCTGTTCCGCCGAGAGGGCAGGCCTTTCTGATGACTGAGGAGTAGAGCATGGCCGTGGATGAAGTTATTGCAGGTGACGATCATTCTAGCTATTTATCTTCCTTAGTTAGTTTGAAATTTTGATTATATTGGTTGCTTGCTCATGATTGTTTGCTAGACTAGGATTTGATTGTTAATTGCTTGTTAGGTGTGGTTTTGGTTTGCACGTTTCCTGCACGAGTCCTCTTTGACTCTGGTGCATCGATGTGCATTTTGGCCCGGAGCTTCGTGGAGAAGCATTCCTTGTCGACGTCCTCTCTTCCTAAGAGTTGGAATATCGTCACAGGGAACGGTGTAGTCTCGGTGCATCGTGGGTGCAATTCTTGCCCGTTGGTGGTTTGTGGACGTGAGCTTTGTGCTGATTTCATTGTCCACGACATCATCAACTATGATGCAGTTCTTGGGATGGACTGGCTTGCGAGCTTCTATGCTACAATCGACTGTCGGAGAAAGAAGGTGGTGTTCGAGATCCCCGGACATCCAGTGTTTGAGTTCAGTCGTGGTAGCAGTTCGCTTGGTCCTGTCAGATTTCGGGCCAGGCCGGTGGAGGCTGTGGCTATGCAGATGGAGCTGGAGTGGCCAGCTGTGGTGCGTGATTTTGGCGACGTCTTCCCCGAGGAGATGTCTGGTTTGCCGCCTGATCGGGCTTTGGAATTTTCTATCGATCTCGTTCCAGGTGCGCAGCCGATTTCGAAGGCGCCGTATCGTATGGCACCTGCTGAATTGGAAGAGTTGCGGAAGCAGTTGGATGAGCTTTTGCAGAAAGGTTATATTAATCCTAGTGTGTCTCCGTGGGGAGCACCGATGCTGTTGGTGAAGAAGAAGGATGGTTCGCGTCGCATGTGCGTGGATTATCGGGAGTTGAATGCGGTGACCATTAAGAATAAATACACGTTGCCTCGCATCGATGATATTTTTGATCAGCTTGGAGGTTCGAGTGTGTTTTCTAAATTGGATTTGAGGAGTGGTTACCACCAATTGAAGGTAAGGAAGGATGATGTTCCGAAGACAGCGTTCAGGACGAAGTATGGACACTATGAGTTTGTGGTTATGCCTTTCGGCGTAACTAACGCGCCCGCAGTTTTCATGAATTTGATGAACCTGATTTTCTACGGCTTTTTGGATAAGTTTGTCGTTATCTTTATTGACGACATTCTGATCTATTCGAAGTCGGAGGAGGAGCATGCCTCGCACTTAAGGACGGTGTTGGAGATTTTGAGGAAGCATCGGTTGTATGCTAAGTTTTCGAAGTACGAGTTTTGGCTGGATAGAGTTGCTTTTCTCGGGCATGTGGTGACTGGAGATGGTATTTCAGTGGACCCCGAGAAGATTAGGGCCATCAGGGAGTGGCCTGTTCCGTCGTCGGCGTCTGAGATCCGGAGTTTCCTTGGACTTGCTGGTTACTATCGGCGATTCATTAAGGACTTTTCTCGTACTGCTGAGCCGATGACCAGGTTGACGCGGAAGGATGTTGCTTTTGTTTGGACGGGTGATTGTGAGGGTGCTTTTGGTGTTCTGAAGGAGAGGTTGACGACTGCCCCTATTCTTATTGTGCCTGATCGCAGCGGTGGATTTGAGATCTTTTGCGATGCTTCTGGCAAGGGTCGCGGTTGTGTGTTGCATCAGCATAGGCATGTTGTGGCGTATGCGTCCCGTCAGCTTAAGGTTCATGAGAAGAATTATCCGACGCATGATTTGGAGTTGGCTGCCGTTGTGTTTGCTCTTAAGATTTGGAGGCACTTCCTGCTGAGTGAGAAAGTGAAGATTTTCACCGATCACAAAAGCTTGAAGTACATTTTCACTCAGAAGGAGCTCAACATGCGACAGCGTCGATGGTTGGAGCTTATGGCGGATTATGATATTGATTTGCAGTTTCACCCTGGCAAGGTGAATGTGGTTCCGGATGCTTTGAGTAGGCTTCCAGCGGTGATGATTTTGACCTCGCAGTGGAGATTGCAGCAGGATTTTTGCGAGTCTGGTGTGGAGATTGTTCTTCCTGGAAAGGCTTCGTCGTTGATGTACATGCAGGTACAGTCGACGATCGTGGATCGGATTAAGGCTGGCCAGGCTGAGGATCCGAAGCTGGTGAGGATTCGGTAGCAGGTGGGAGCCGGTCTGCGGACCGACTTTTTGATTCATGAGGATGGCTCGCTGAGGTTCGGGGCCAGGTTGTGTGTGCCAGCTGGGGATATCAGAGAGGAGCTAATGGTGGAGGCACACAGTTCGCCGTATTCTGTGCATCCTGGAGGCACCAAGATGTACCAGGATCTTCGTCTGAATTATTGGTGGCATGGTATGAAGAGGAGCGTGGCTCGGAATGTAGCCAAGTGCTTGGTATGCCAGCAAGTGAAGGCGGAGCATCAGCGTACGGCCGGGTTGCTACAACCGCTTCCGATTCCGGAGTGGAAGTGGCAACACATCACTATGGATTTCATGACTGGACTACCTCGGAGTCCGAAGCAGAATGACGCGATTTGGGTGATCGTAGATCGATTGACCAAATCTGCGCACTTTATTCCGTTCCGAGTGGGACAGTCCACTGAGGCGCTAGCAAGGAGATATATGGAGGTAAATTCTTTTTACTCTCTGTTTTATTTCCTTTTCCTAGTTTGGATAGTGATGTAACGTGAATCGTGCAGGAGGTTGTGCGACTTCATGGAGTCCCCGTGAGTATCGTGTCTGACAGAGACACGAGGTTCACATCTCAGTTTTGGCAGATTTTGCAGAAGAGCTTGGGTACGCGTCTGCAGAAGAGCTTGGGTACGCGTCTGAGTTTCAGCACGGCGTACCATCCGCAGACGGATGGCCAGTCCGAGAGGACGATTCAGATTTTGGAAGACATGCTGAGGGCGTGCATGTTGGATTTCAAGGGTTCGTGGGAGGACCATCTACATTTGGTGGAGTTCTCTTACAACAACAGCTTCCAGGCGAGTATTGGCATGGCGCCTTTCGCCGCTCTTTATGGGAGGAAATGTCGATCGCCATTGAGTTGGGATGACGTTGGAGATCGGGAGTTGTTGGGACCTGAGATGATCGTGGAGGCCGTGGATATCGTCAGGAATATTCGGGAGAGGTTGAGAATTGCTCAGGACCGTTTTAAGCATTGGGCGGATGCTAAACGTCGTCCTTTGGAGTTTCAGCCGGGCGACCATGTGTTCTTGAAGATTTCCCCGAATCGCGGTGTGATTCGTTTCGGGAAGCGTGGGAAGTTGAGCCCGCGATACATTGGACCGTTTGACGTTTTGGAGAGGGTTGGCGATGTAGCTTATCGCTTGGCCTTGCCGCCATCTTTGGAAGGAGTTCACAATGTTTTCCATGTGTCGCAGCTTCGTCGATACATTAGCGGTCCGTCTCATGCGGTGGATTTTTCGGAGATTACCGTTCGCCCCGATATGACGTATGACCAGCATCCAGTGCAGATTCTGGACAGGCGTCAGAAATCGCTTCGGAACAAGATTGTCAATCTTGTGAGGGTGATGTGGCGACACGGTTCACCTGGAGAGTCTACTTGGGAGAATGAGGATGAGATGCGAGAGCGTTTCCCACTTTTGTTTCCGGACTCGTGAGTATTTGAAAATTCCGAGGACGGAATTTTTCTTAAGTTGGGGAGGATGTAACGACTGCTTTTCATGTATCTGGATTTATTATAATATAATATATGTTTTGGTGGATTCTCTCCTCGTGTGTGTGGTTTTCGTCTCCGTAGCTTTCATTTTCGATCGATTCGTCGTATTTTCTCGCTTCTTCCTTAGGATTGTCGATTTCGAAGTAAGTCATTCGTGACGGACTTCATAACGGTCGTATCTAACTATTAGATCAAGCCTAGGAGTCTTAGGAATCGATCCCGGGGCCCCGCGCTCCGTATCGGTACTTTTTGTGCTCATTAGCCGGTATAAGAAGGGGCACCGACCGACTAGATGACGATCCAGTCGGTCGGCAATCCTTCTTGGACCGACTAGTTAGCTTTCTAAATTTCCCAGGAGTTACTGTTTATCGTTAGTCGGTCTAAGAACGTTGGTTGACCGACTAGGTTGCAAACTAGTCGGTCAGCAATGCTTCTTTAACCGACTAACTCATCATCTTATTTTTGTATCAGCTACTGTTTACTCTTAGTCGGTCTAAGAACGTTCATCGACCGACTAGATGCCAAACTAGTCGGTCAGTAATTGTTAATGGACCGACTAACTCTAAAATCCTATTTTCGTTCAGGAGTTACTGTTTGCACTTAGTCGGTCTGCGTTGGTCGACCGACCGACTAGTTGCCAAACTAGTCGGTCAGTGGTTGCTCTTTGACCGACTAACCAGTGTTAAAACCCTAATTTCTGGGCAGCCGCTAGCTCAACCTATTTAAACCCAACCCAAACGATTTCATCTTCTCCAACACGACCCAAAACCCTAAAATCTTCCCCCTTGAGCCCCCATCTTCCTCCAAGCTTCATTTCTCCATTCCAAGCCCTAAATCCATCATCCAACCCATCCATTCACTCCATCTACCTCTCATCTTCCCCAAAATCTCACCAAAACCCATCAAAATCCTCAAATCCCCCAAAACCCTAGTTTTCCCAAACTTCTCCAATCTTTTCCAGATCTGATCCTAGGGTTCCCCGGAGTGTTCCTTCCGTCTCCTCTTGGTAAGAAATCGATTCCTCTATGTTTTCATAGTCTATTGGTATTTTTATGAAACCCTAATAAATTTCATGTTGTTTGATGGTTGTTCCACCATAACAGTGATTTCCCCATAGATTGGCATCCGTGTGACGAAGTAGTCGCCATCCCCGGTGCTAGGCAAGTGAAACTTGCATCTCTTGATTTAGGCCATGTTTTAGGCCATTTACCTTGCTTTAGCGTAAAAGAGACTAGACGGTGAAAGGATAGCCGTTTAGACGCCATTGACCTAGCTTGACAACGAAGCTTGGTCCGTCACCCTCATCATGCTTGTATGTCACGTTTAATTTCCCTAAACGGTACGCGTATTAACTGTTCATGTCATCCATGCATCCTTACCTGCTATTGCATTTTAACTGTCATGTTTAATTTAATTAACGGTACGCGAATATGTTCATGTCATTGCATTTCGCCTGTCACGTTTAATTTAATTAACGGTATGCGAATTATCTGCTCATGTCATTGCATGCTTGAATACTCATCGTGATTGCGTAGCATCGCTACATACTAGTGCTACTTGTTCCGGCTAGGTGCACCCCTACGCCATACTTATCAAATACACTTTCTGGCTCGTGTTCCAGAAGACGAGCTCATCACAGCCTGCGGGCAATAGGGCACTCGTTGAGTGACCCCTTGTACTTGATACTTGGACACAGCCTGCGGGCAATAGGGCACTCGTCGAGTGATCCCTTGTACTTTACTTGTTACTTGACATTACATGTCACCCCTACCACTTGATACTTGCCACTTGTACTTTCCTTTACCTTACTTGTTACCACCATACTTTACTCGCCATGCACCATGTTTTAATTGCTAGGTTGCTAGTTTACCATTATTCCCGTTTCCTTGCACAAGTCTTTCGACTTGCTGACATGTGCCCCTTTACTCTTTTGGGTGACACATGTTAGAGCCCGAGCCTGAGTTACTTGCTGAGGACGAGGTGTTTGCTGACGCCGAGCCCGTGCTTGTGTTTGACGGGGAGTACGTGGACACTGGGGACCAGTCCTAGTGTCTTCGTTGTGTTTTACTTTTGTTAGACAGTTGTTTTGTTATCGGTGCGTAGCACCTATACTTTGTTGTTGTTGTTGCTTTTGTTGGCCTTGTTCTGGGCCCTTAGACCCTTCTCTTTTAGCCTGGTGGCTTTTCTGGATGTTGAACTTATTTTCTTGTTGGACAATTTATGAGATGTGAGATTTTAATTCAGTCTCTGCTTGTGTTATTATTGTTATTCCGTTGTGGTTACAGGGACCTGCTTATATGTTTTGACGCTTATCGGGTTTGGGGCTTCACAGCTCCACTCTCGTGCGGACCTTTTCACATCTCGCCTCCATTTTGGGGAAGCGGGTCGTGACAATGACTGTCTCATTGGTGCAGCCCTCGATGTTCAGCCTCTTGTTGTTGAAACGTGTGAGGAAGTCCCTCAGCGATTACCTCTCTTCCTTTTCTAAAGTGAACAAGTGGGATGTGCTTCGTTTCCTGCCTACGTCCCGCCATAAATTACCGATAAAAAGCTTGGGATAGGCTCTTGAAAGACCCAATGTTGCGATTGGGCAACAGGTTGTACCTTTCATCTACAGCCTTGGTTAAAGTTGTATGGAAGGCTCGGCACAGGAATGGGTCATCTGCCCCGTGTATCTCCATCACGCTCTTATATTTTCAGACGTGCTCGCAAGGATCGTCTGTGCCATCATACTGAGCCAGCGGATGCAGCTTGAATTTTGGCAAGCGCGGAGCTGAAGTGACGTTATTCTTCAGCGGGTCACGCTTGTCCTCTGAACCGGATGATAGAGAATTGGGACGGGGTATGTCGCCGTGACGTTTAGTCGGCCAACAGGTCAATGCGCTGGAAGAATCAGTTGCGCCCCTTCCCGGATCATTGGGGGAGTTCAAGTGAGGGCCACCACCACGGCTCTTACGCTTCTGTCCATATTTGGACATCTGCGGTGGACTGCAACTGCGACTGGCCTTTGCTTGCTCCTCGACGCAATGAGTAGGGCGGCGGGAAGTGCTTCCATTGATGGAAGGTCATGGGCCTTTTGGCCTGGCGGAGCGGATGTTGACGACCCTCTAGTCACCATGGCCTTTATCAACGTTACCCACCATGGGTCTTTGCCGAGGTAGGGGAGTGGCATCGAGCAGATAGTCAACTTGTCTCTCTAAGTTTGGATCATTGGCCCCCTGGCTCCTTGTGCAGATTGTTGCCCCGTGGCCACCTGCATCGGTTGGTGTGCCATTCGTTCTATTACAGTAGTCAATGCCTGAATGATGGTACTGACCGTCTTCGAGAACGCTAGGAATTGCTCCTGAGTGACCAGACATAGCTCTGGTCTCCCCTCCGAAGAAGAACCGGAATCTTCATGGATGATCGGGGCGTCTGGATCCCCAAAAGTGAATGGTTCCGTGAAACCATGGTTGTTGGGTTGAGCCGACATTGCTGTTGCTGGGATGTGGACTCTAATTTCCCACAGACTGCGTCAACTGTTGAGAGGTGAAATCATCAAACAGTCAGATACAGCTGATGAGGACGTCTCTGGTAACGTGAACCTTCGTCGGCTGAAGAGTGGGACCAGCAGTGGCTCAAACCCGGGTCAGTGAGAGCTGAATTCGAGCTACTGAGATGAAGCCTGATCCAACATTGAGTCTTCATGTGTGATTTGTCGAGTTATCTACAGCACAGACAAATCGTCAGGGGGTCGGATCTGGGTTCCGACCCAGTTCTCCTCTGATACTTAAGTCAGTGAGTGACTTGAAGAATGCTCGAGGCAGTCAGGACCGACTTAAAGCGAGGTCGTCTGATAACTGTTGCAGTGAGTTTTGGAGGAAGAAATATAAGTGGAAGTAAAAATGATAAGTTATCAAAGTACCGTAGCCTGAGTATCTCTGGAGTTTCCCCCTCTTCTCTTGACGTTTAGGATTATTTATAAGTGATGAAGTCCTCTCGGTGTCGTTGGTAGATAACGGCCTTGCAGTAATGGTGGCACGATCATCCCTGAAAGAGAGGCGTAACCACTATCCATTATTCCCGCCATAAATATCCAACTGATCTCTTAGATTTAGGGCCTCCAACGATCAGACGTGGCCTGGTCTGGATTGGGCAGGCGGTTGGCCTTCCACGTGGAGTTCATGGGCCTACTAGGTCACAACATCTCGCTTGTGGGCTCCTTTATTCAAGTGAAAATATCCCTCTCGTATTCGAGGGCCGCCCCAATGTTGTAACATGTTCGATTGGAATCTATTAAATATAACCATTTATTCAAATCTATCACAAACTTATTCTATTCAAATCCTAATAAATATAATCAAACTTCTTTGTGTCAAATCACCAAAAATTTCTGTTTGTTTTGCTCAATGATGAAATAATAGGCAGATATCTTGCTATGAAATAGTAAATAAAAAACAACAATAACCTAGATACCAAGATAAGTTTAAGCTCTTCCTTCTAGTCCCAACCCACCAAAAAACTCTCCATGATTAAAAATATGTGAACAATATTCAACATACTTCAAAAATATCAAATACCCTAGCATAAAAGCAACTTTTTGAACTTATACCTGCCACTTATGCGCTGACACCATTGCGGTCCACGACACCACATTCCTTTTGGGTCGGCCTGGCAATACCCACAAACCATGGTAGTCCTTGCCACTACATCCTTCTCCGGCATCTCACCAAACCACCCCATTGCATCATCCACCATCCCATCTCCAATCAACCCCCCGTCCACGACACCACATTCTTATCCGGCATCCTCCAGAAACCCCCCTCTGCCACCTCAATGATCCATTCTCGCGAGTACCCGTGTAAAATTGCAGTCCAAGAAATGACATTTGGGTCCGGCATTTCGTTGAAAAGGGCTAACGCATCCCTGAACCTGTTCGAGCCGATTAGTATGGAGACCATGCAACTCTAGGAAGCAGCATCGCGCTGGGGCATGGAGGTGAACAGCTGGTGGTTGACCAAGTAGGCGGCGATGATGGAGTTGAAGGAGGTGACTGTTCGTTCGGTGATTTCGTCGAACACCGTGCGGGCAAGAAGGATTTGGCCGAGCCGGCCAAGGCAGGCGATGAGGCGGTTGGCCGAGAAAATGGCCGGATTTGCTGCCGGCCTACGCCGAAGTGGCGGAAAGCGCATATGCGGTCGACGAGAGGCGGCAATTTGAAATTGCACGGGAAATTTGTGCGAGGACTCAACGTGGAAATGCTGCTACGATGGGAAAATTTGCTCACGATTTTCCCGCAGGCCACTATGTTACCACCGTGCGGGCCTGTTCCGGCTTCTTTTGGTTAGGATTTACTGTTTGCAATAATAAATCAAAGAGGAATTTTGAGGGGAGAGTAAAAGAGCAGTGTGTTTTTTTTTTTGTTGCTTTGGGGTTGGAAAGTGGAGTGAAGTTTTTGTTTGTGGAGCCCATAGTAAAGAGCGTGTTTATTTGGTTATGGTGGGATTGGAAAAGTTGGATGAGGAAAGTCAGAAAGTTGGTTATGGTGTTTTGAGATGAGATTACCCCCAACCTCATTTGAAGTAGAAAATTGTGAAACCCATCAGTTAATTAATTATTAATTAACTAACTATTAAATATTAAATAACTTACTATTAAATAAGCATATTTAAATGCAATTTACATAATTAAATTTTAAAAGACCGAATTTAAAAAAAAGGAATATGTAATTGAATATGACCAAATAATTAGTAACGCGAGAACGACAAGCAACGCAATCAACAAAAATAAAAATACAATTTAATCAACTAGAAGCAAAAAATATTAAAATATTAAATGCAAGTCATTGAGCGCCTATCAGATAGCACAAACCCATATCACAAACCAAAATAGGCCATCATAATCAAAATACATATAATATACAAAATACAAGTATCATCTGACTTCCCAACATACAGTAATAAAGTTTAACATTTTCATCTCGATAATAAACAACATTAACAAAGAAATCATCAAGCCTATGATCGAATACAAAACCAACTTAATGGTTTTGTATTCGGAGAGAATGGTGTCCATTTTCCAAGCCAACCGCCCCTCAATCTCCAAAAGCCGCCTATCAGATACCGCTGTGGAAGAGGATGCATGAGTCGGACTTCTTTCATGCTCATCAAGCAACTGTAGTATCACATATATGGACCACTCTGAGTGAGGTGGATCCTTCCATTCGTAGAAGTTGCATTTCTTATTCCCTCGCACTGGACAGCTCCAAAAGCGACGGCCATGATTATTTCTGGTCCATGATGTCCTCCTGGGAACCCGTATCCCACAATGGCAAACCATGCTATCAGCTGCATTTGCATCCAACTCAGTACCTGTAGGAACTCTGGGTCTAGATGGAATAGACTGGCTGGACCCGGTGCTCATGTGTACCTTGCATGAAATAAAGATTGACAACGGA
This sequence comes from Scilla litardierei, assembly GCA_030789695.1. Classification (NCBI taxonomy): domain Eukaryota; kingdom Viridiplantae; phylum Streptophyta; class Magnoliopsida; order Asparagales; family Asparagaceae; genus Scilla; species Scilla litardierei. The sequence continues at coordinate 138,708,938 of CM061140.1, read as the reverse complement.
AGCAGGCAACATATATACAAATAAATATTACAAAACAACCAACTTTAAGTCTCAAGGCTACATACAAAATTGCATCAAGAAACAACACCTCAAACTGATACATACAAATGAAGACCCCAAAAACGAAATGGATACATCCATAAAAACCAAGAATGAAACTGAAAATAATTATCATTTGCTAAAACCAAACAATCCCCACAATGAAATTGCACCATACCAACCTGGTCCATACCCAAGTAAAATATAAAATATTTGACTTGTGCCCTCAGGTAAACATGTTTTGTAGCGTGAACAGCAGAAGGTATTTGGAAGTTGCTCATTATAAATGAACCTCCCAGCCAAATACCCCTTATTTCTTCTTTTCATAGGGTCAATTTTCTTATTTATTGTTCGTCATCATCGGGCTAAATTGGTTTTTGGGGGCATGGCTCATTGTTGCAGTATGTGTTTATGTGGTGTTATTTTTGGATAATTGTATCAGATTTTGTGGCATGGCTCCTTATTGCTGGTTGTCTGCAACATATACATAAGCCCTTAGGTAGAAATAAATTTTATCATGAAAAAATGTTGGTAATAGGCAGTTGCTCCATCACATATCACCCACTCATTTAATATTCTCACATCTCATATACCAATCCATACAGTCCATATCAATTCATATGATTTACAATGTATCTCACTAATATACATCATTGGGGAGTAATGGAACCATCAAGCCTACTACCAACTATTTATGCATAACCAAGGGACATAGAGATCAAATAATCATCTTCATCATTGGGCTATATGTAAACAACAACAAGGAGCCATGCCAAAAAAAATGATACAATCAGCCAAACATAACAACTCAAAAACACATACTGCAACAAGGAGCCATGCCCCAAAAATATGATATAATTATCCACAAAGAACACCACAATAAAACATACTGCAATAAGGAGCCACGCCCCAAAAATCTAATACAAGGAGACATGCCCATAACATCCCATATAGGAACCACCAACATCTAGGAGCCATGCCCCAAAAACTGATACAATGAGCCAAAAATAACACCCCATAAACACTGACTGCAACAAGGAGCCATGCCCCAAAAATCTGATACAATTATCCAAAAATAACACACCATAAACACTTACTGCAACCAGGAGCCATGCCCCAAAAATCTGATACAATTATCCACAAATAACACCCCATAAACACACACTGCAACATGGAGCCATGCCCCAAAAATCTGATATAATGATCCAAAAATAACACCACATAAACACTTACTGCAACATGGAGCCATGCCCCAAAAATCTGATACAATTATCCACAAATAACACCTCATAAACACTTACTGCAACATGGAGCCATGCCCCAAAAATCTGATACACTTATCCAAAAATAACACCCCATAAACACACACTGCAACATGGAGCCATGCCCCAAAAATCTGATCCAATTATCCAAAAATAACACCCCATAAACACTTACTGCAACATGGAGACATGCCCCAAAAATCTGATACACTTATCCAAAAATAACACCCCATAAACACACACTGCAACATGGAGCCATGCCCCAAAAATCTGATCCAATTATCCAAAAATAAATCCCCATAAACACTGACTGCAACAAGGAGCCATGCCCCAAAATTCTGATACAATGATCCAAAAATAACACCCCATAAACACACACTGCAACATGGAGCCATGCCCCAAAAATCTGATACAATTATCCAAAAATAACACCCTATAAACACACTCTGCAACATGGAGCCATGCCCCAAAAATCTGATCCAATTATCCAAAAATAAAACCCCATAAACACTGACTGCAACAAGGAGCCATGCCCCAAAATTCTGATACAATGATCCAAAAATAACACCCCATAAACACACACTGCAACATGGCGACATGCCCCCAAAATCTGATACAATTATCCAACAAGAACACCACACAAACACAAACTGCAACATGGAGACATGCCACAAAAACTGATACATTGAGCCATGCCCCAAAAACCCCCCATAAACACATACTGAAACAAGTAGCAATGCCCCAATAACTGAAACAATGAGCCATGCACCAAAACCCCCCATAAACACAAATTGAATCAAGGAGCCATGCCCCAACTGATACATTGAGCCATGCCCAAATCCCCCCCCCCCACATAAACACATACTAAAACAAGTAGCCATGCCCCCAACACAAACGATTGTATACAAAACCATATAGATTGTTTGTTACCATTAACATTAACCACACAAATGAAACGTAGAATACCAACCCATACATACCAAAACTCCCAACACCATCCCATTCATTCCCAATCACCCTACCACCATAATGACATCTCCACCAACATGACATCTTCACCTCACAAATATCTTCACCTCCCAGCCTGATATACTACTAGTCCAAATCCAACCCCGCTACTATATCTTCAATCATCATTTTCCTAACCGATTGAGGCAAGGCCAAAAAGCTTTGTGCCTCCATCTCATCCTTGTGTAGGGCCTTAAAGACGTTAAATAATATACACTGCATATACTCAGTAAACTCGTAGACAAGCTGGGCAAGCGGTTCAATCCAATGAGAGTGTGCGGACCTTATAGCATCCGCGACCTCTTTCATATTTTCTGATATTTCCTGCATGATGTCGAGATCTTGCTGCATGAACCGTCTACGTTGTTTCTTTTTACCCAGCGCAGGTGGGTTTGCATGGCTTGTCCCTCCCTGATGAACATGCCCAGTCGAAGCTTGGGTAGGAATTTCTTCCGGGACATTATGTGGTGGCGAATCTATATGTATCGGCTCTTGACTTACGGGCTCTCCTTCGCCTTCGCCTTCATGATACTCTCAACCAAAATTTTCGAAAACACCCATTGCTAAATCCCCATTAGCAGCGTCATCATCAATGACGATAACAAGATCTTCATACCATGGAAGTGGATGGTTCACATAAGCCCCCAGCCGATGGTTAGCCTGAACGATTAGAATATCAAATATGATAAAGGGTATGCAAAGCTATATTTGATGTATTATCACATAGCCTATCTAAAGGTAGAAGTAATTACCGCCGCCCACGTAGCATACGTTTCGGGATCAAGATCAATGACCTTCCTCTCCTCATCCCATCTAGCTCCGAAAATATCCATGCACTCCTTTACGTCTTTGAGACGTCTCCTCAACGATTTCATGTGATTTTTCACATTAACACTTGTGAATGAAGTCCCATGGATGTTATTTTTTTCGGCTGCAGTGGCATTGAATGCTGTATTTTTAAAAGTCTTATCGCCTTTATACCCCTGCCGTGCAGGCTCAGCTAGGAATGGAATGAGGGTTTCATCGTAAGCATTCGTCCAAAGTTTGTTCTGTTGTGCAGAAGATGAAGGCTGCTTAGACTTCTTCTGTGGGCTTGAAACAAACCCGTCAGCATCTTTGCTACGCCGGCTCGACTTCCTAGAAGAGTCACTGCCTGGTGTTCATTCATTGCCACTTGGTGGCGTAGGCAAAGAGAATGCACCTGGGGAAGCTGGGCTTCTGAAAGAGGGTGGATCTCCCCCTTGCAGCATATTCATATACCTCATTCCAGGCGGCGATGGCATCTGCATTGGCATGTGCATAGGCATGTTGAAATTTGGATATTGGGGATATCCCATGCCATGCCCACCTGATTGGTACACATGCCCACCTGATTGGAAGCCATGCATGTGATATGGCATCGTTGGCATCCTCATGGGCATGGTCGGTTGACAATGGGATCAACCCTTTTGTCAGTTTCTCCTCATTGGGACCCATATACATTATCATAGCTGGGGAGCATGTGATCACTCCCGTCCCGGTATGGCTCACCCCCCTGACCAGAGTTTGATGAGCCTTCCATCCTTACAACATCAATCAAATTAAATTGAAAATACAACGTTGTGGCTATAAACATCCAACCATCATATAACATGAACCTATACTGCATTGGGGTATAAAATTGCATAAGTGTAAAGCAAATACTGGAAAAACAAAGGCATGAAAAATTTGGCAAAACCAACAAAGCAAAAATAATGCAATATGTAAGATGTTCAGCCTTAGTAGGAAATTTATACTTCGACCCCCTCATTGCCATGCTTTATTGTGTTCCCGTTATTATTTTTGTTACAGAAGTCCACCCACATATCCCACGCTATCTGCTCTCTACACATTATTTTTGTTACAGAAGTCCACCCACATTTTCCATTGATCACGTTGTTAAGTTTGTTCACGAACGGTCACCTGTTGGGATATATCCATAACATCATCATCATGGTCATCGATACCATCTACAGCCTACTCAATCCCATCTCCATCTTCAATTAGTTGGGGGTCATGCAGATCTTCTATTTGGATGTAATTATGCAAACCACTGCAAGCTAGTACGGTTTCGACTTGACTTTTGAATGGGTAGTGAGGATTGGCTGTCATTATTTTAAACTTGTTCTTTAGAATACCAAATGTCGACTCGATCTTTGATCGTAAGGTAGAATGGTGTAGGTTGTATAGCTCTCTTCAGTTTCGAGGAACCCGATCAGTATGGTCCTTCAAATGGTATCTAACGCCCCGGTATAGAGATATGAACCCTGGCATTGTAGTATACCCAGCATCGCAAAGGTAATATTTACCTACATTCGAAAAATATACCCAGTTTATGAGCCAACGATCTCTGAGAGAAGTATTTCGTATGTAAATGTAAATTTATGCCTATTACCTTCATACACTCGCAGCCCCAGGGGTGGTTTAGACAATGCATCTTTCAGGCCCGTAAAATCATTTGCGGATCCTTCCCACCCGGCCAGTACGTATGTGAATCTTTTATTTGGAGTAACAGCTGCTAGCACATTTTGTGTAACCCCTTTACGACCTCTAAACCGGGGTGCGAGACTGGCTGGTAGCATGGCATCTATGTGCGTCCCATCAATGAGACCAATGCAGTCCTACACCGTAATCAATGAGCCCAATTTTCAATCACCACGACGATACTTATTAGACTGACACATATACAGATAATCACACATACCTTAAAAAAGGGAAACCAATTTGGATTATTGACTATCTCTGGTGGCGTCTCATTAGTAGCTTGCTTCATGTACACATCCCGAATTGCACACACTGCCCCCATAACTTTGTTAAAATACCGGCTCACTGTCCCCTCCCCTAATAAAATCCACTTGCATGACTCTATTATTTAACTTGTGCCCTACAATATGCAGGAACATGGCCAACTGCTCCTCTATGGATACCTGTATAGTGTCCTTAAGAAGATCACGCTGACACATTATTGATGCAAGAGTCATGAAAGCATGTCTTCGCATCCATAAGTAGTCCAAACAGCTACTTTCAGACCCCCACAGAATTCTCCGTATGTGGGATTTTCTATGAAGATCCCGCATAGCTGAGGGCTCTCTTGGTATAGGGTCGGCCCTAGCATTATTGTCAAGTTGTAAGGCTACTACGACAAACGTTATTGCAGCCGCAGCAGCGGTACATAACTCACAAGCCGAATGGTCTCCTTGTGTATCCAGTCACCCTTAATTGAATAACACATATATTTAATGTTAATTATATACATAACATAATACATATGAATAACACATTTCAGATATAATTGTGCATATCCAAATCATTAGCCCTCAGATATAATGTGTAATCATAGTCTCACACGCGGTTGCTTTGCCGTTGCTCCTGCCTTTTCACCCCATAAATACCCCATCTATAAATCAATTTAAATACAAGCATCGTATTAAAAGTCGACTCAAGTGTTTGAAGTAATTAAACAATTTTTATACTTAAAAATAAAATTTAAATTGTATTAGGATAAAAATATGCTACAATGCGCCAAAAAGAACACCACATAAACCCAAACTGCAACAAGGATCCATGCCCCAAAAAACTGATACATTGAGCCATGCCCATAACATCCCAAAAACAGCTACAAGGCGCCATGCCCCCAAAAACTGATACATTGAGCCATGCCCAAAACATCCCAAAAACAGCTACAAGGAGCCATGCCCCAAAAACTAAGGGCATGTTCCATTGTGGTTTCTTTTGTTGCTTTGGGCCGAAAAAGTGCAAATTTTGCACTGTAGCAAAAAATAACCCCTCATAAACCAAAACTACAACAAAGAGCCATGCCCCATAAATCTGATACAATGCACCAAAAAAGATCACCACAAAAACACAAACTGCTACAAGGAGCCATGCCCCAAAAATCTGATACAAGTAGCCATGACCATACCATCCCAAAACAACAACAACAAGGAGCTAGGAACCATGCCCCAAAAAATGATACAATGAGCCAAACATAACAACAACAAAATCCCAAACTGCAACAATGAGACATGCCCCAAAAATCTGATACAATGAGCCTCAATGAACTCCACAAAAACACATACTGCAACGAGGATCCAGACCCCAAAAACTGATACAAGGAGCCATGTAGATACGTAAAATTAAATTTTAATTTCTAATAGTTTGAAAATTTAAGATTAAATATTTTTGATTTAAAACAAATAAAATCATAACCTTTCAGCTGACATGGGGATCCAACATTGTAAAAATCAAAATGGGGCTTAAAGGGAACAATCTTAGCAAGCCATCCAACGTGTATGTATGTCATCAAAAATCCATTCCATCATTCCTCATTTTTTATCATCATTGGACTTTTTTTAGAATGCACAATTCTTTACATTCATCATACAAATAAATCATCATACAAAGAATTCATGCAACCATCATTACCAATTTCACATAATAATGTCCGCATATGCCCTAAACCACCCAAATTTGAAACCCTAGCCGCATGCACAACACGACAGCAAGGCAGCAAGGTAATAACACCATGGCAGCAAAGATCATCGCATATAGGAACCCATGGCAGCATCAAATTTTAGCAAAAATTAAATTAGACCTAAAGATATTATAACTCGTCGCTAATATCGTAGAAATAATATGGTAAAGCTCACCGATCCTGACGATCTCCTCAGATTCCAGTCCCTCGCAGTCAATCGAGGCACACATGAGGTGGCTCCGACTCCGGCGAGAAATTGGGGAACAAATCAAAGTTAGGGTTCTGCTCGTAGCTTTGTCCGCAATGAGATCCGACCAAGCTTGGCACACCACCTTCAAATCCGACCAAAAAATCTGATGGAGCAACCGATTCCAACAAAAACCCGCATCCAGAGCTAGGGGTTTTTCTGAACCCAACTGAAACCCGCGGGAAGAAGGAGAGAGGAGGGGTGAGCACAGCCAGTGTGGCCCAAAAATCGCTGCTTTGGGGTGAAATCCCCGTGAAATCTGCGGATTTCAGATGGAGCAGCTGGGGGTGCCAGCTAGGAGAGAGGCGTCGCCGGAGGGGAGAAAAGCAGCCGAGAAGAGTAGCAGAGCAAAGGAACACACGAGGAGAAAATGAGAGAGGAATCCCCCAAATAGTAGCAGACAAGACAAGCTACAGTGCAAAAATTTGCACTTTCTCAGCCCAAAGCAACAAAAGAAACCACAATGGAACAAGCCCATAAGAGAAGCACTCAATCCGTAATTTCCTGAGAAAATTTAGTCCTCGTTGCATAAATTATGCACAAGGGAATTGATTTACACAACCACTGTTTTACTACCGCGCACATACCACTTATTTACAAGTTTGACATTCAACTACATTATGTGCACATACCACTTATTCCTCTTTTACCCCCCCCCCCAAAAAAAAAAAAATTCCAACCGGCCGTTGCCGAAGATTTACTAATGTTTGAAATGGGCGGTAAGGAAGATGGAGAGGGGGATGGGGAGGTCGTGGGAGGTGGAGGCAGAGGGGGCGGGAAAAGAGGGAAATGGGAGCTAGAGAGGTCAGAGTAGGGGTGGCATCACCACCCGTCGCCGTTCACCCTTCAAGCGGTCGTTTTACTCACCATGCACACCTAAGGACATTTTCGGAAATGTGGTCCTGAGAATGCGCGGTGAGTAATTTCAATGACAAACTTGTAAATAAGTGATATGTGCGCAGGAGTAATGGCAACCTTGTAAATAAGTGGTACGTGCGCTGAGTAAACCTTGTAATGGCAACCTTGAGAATTATGGGTTGAGAATTTCATGGATCTGCCTTGGGGGTTGGATCTCATCCATCCCAACCGTATGTGCAGTTTAGGTTAGGGTAGATCTAGGCTTAAGCTAATTAGTGATAATAATTTTTTACGAATTTACGGTTTTGCCTTCAAACAGAAATGATCCCGAAAAATTCTAGAAAAATTACCATACATACAGAAAGATGTGAAATGCATGAAAAATTATCATACATACGGAAAAAAAAATAACCATACATACGAAATAGTTTGTTTCGGTGTTAAAATGTTTATATGTCTCGAGACGATCACGAATACTTAAACTAATTAAAAATTACAAAAGATATAAAAATGATCAGGTGGTTTCAAGTCATTACAAAGATGGAAAAGGCAAAGGAAGAGGAGTTAGAGAAGGAGAGTGCAAGAAGACGATGTGACAGAGGATGTGAATGATAAGATCACATCAGAGGATGTGAACGATAAGATGAGATGAGGATAGGGGGGATGAATTGGAGGAGATGAGGGTAAACATGAAAAAAAGAAAAAGAAGTGGTGATCTTAGAATTTTTCGAAAATTAGAATAATATGTTTAGAAACAAGACGTGTTTAGGGAAAAATGAGGCGCAAATAGAATCACCAGCATTTCCCCCGCGACATGTGAAATTATCAAATGACTAAATTGCCCTTTGCATATCGTTTATACTCTACTCACCTTCTCTTTTCCTTTTTTTGATCAACTTAGATTATGATCTCAAAGTAGATAAACAAATCTAAACACGCAAAAGTTACAACAAATCTTTCTTCCTCCGGAACATAAACTCAGAATCATTAATAATGCAATCGCACATCTGAAGTGCTCGACAAACTTATTACACTATAAGCCAAATCACACTGACTTCCTCAGGATTTAAGAGACATAGGTGATTTAATCACTGCAGGAGTAATCAAATTTCACTCGAGGCTTCGCGCACTCTGTAGAGAGAATTTACCAAGCAGTTGTCAACATTAGCAGCTTTAGTGAAACCCATCCCAACTAATGTACTTCAAACCAACTGGGCAGGCCTCGCTTCTTTTAGCTCCACATCTTTCGGTGAAGGTGTAAGCAAAGGCACCTGCTATATCATCCTGGCCTATGTCGAATGTGTAGAGTGCATTCATGAAACCACGTTCATCTATCATATCTTTCGATCCTACATCACAAATTAGTACGGAATCAGATTATTAACCACCATGCAGATGCAAACAACTTGGCATTGCGATTAAAGAACATACCTTTTGCAATGAGCTCCAAAGATCGTGACTTGAAGCACAACAACTGAAGGATTTGAACACGCAAAGAGAAGGGAGGCGTAGCAAATGCTTGTGTTCCCGACCCAGACACAGCAAAAAGTTTGCACACAAAATCGATGACAAGGCGACCGTTGCAGTAGCGGCCACTCGGTTGATGGGGGAAGAGGCGGCCAAGAGGCAATGGAGTTCTTCCACCCAGGCCCCCCATAAGTCCTCAAGTATCTGAGTTCGAAGTTGAACAAAATGGGCTTACTTCTGCATTCTGAAACTACACATACAGGCAGTGCAAGCATCAATACTAACGGCAAGACAAGATTTCATGTAAGCAGCGGCAGTCCAGATTCGGTGAATGAAAGATGAAGAAGCGTCTAAACTCTTCATAAGTTGTTCCTCTACCTTGACCATCCACCATTCAAGGGAAGGACAAGAAAAAGTAGCAGACTTCAGATTTCTTCTTTGTTCTATGTCTGACATCTATACTTTATGCTATGAAAAAAGATTTGAGCACATGTGACACAAATCACAATATTGGAACACCGCAGTTTTGGAATGGTCGAGTGCAGGTTGGCAACGCAAGCGCTGCTGTGAATTGGCGACCATAACAAGTGCTGTAGGCATGGGTAGGATTCAGTTACATCCAACAATATGCCAGCATCATCTTCTTCTTCAAACCTTTTTCTCATCAAGATGGAACCGATGATGCGGTAAGGAAAATCATCATCAGACCTGATGGCAGCCGACCCCTGGATCGAATTGGTCGGGGCAGCATAGAAAAGAACAAATTTTTGATTCTACATCACCTGTTCGTGTATCAATACTCATGCAGCTAACATCCTGCAAATTCTTTAAAAAAACCAATAAATTTGCTACAAGAAGGAATTTAATTCTGTGACACGCATAAAAGCCAAGAATTAGATGAAATGCATTCCCCTGCACATACAAGCATCCGTATTTAAAATCTATTCAAGTACTGACTTATGGGTAGACATTAAGCTTGCAGGTTGGCAGAAACTAAAACCCAACAAAAAAAAAACCGCATGTAGCAAATGAACAAAGGACAGTAAGAAACATAAACACCAGAACAGTAGAATACAAACACGGATTTAACTAATCAAGCCAAAACAATTTACTAAAACTTGGAACACAGATTTTAACATCTGTGATCATTCATCACAGACTCGCAAGAATTGAAAACCAATAAATAACCGGTTGCTCGAGAAAGATTCTGTACAGTCAACATAAAAGGCTGAAAGGATGGGTTAAACTGGACGTTCAGCCAATTACCACTTTATTAGGTTAAGTATTCATGAGATATGAAAGGAAAACAAAAGACAAGACACAACAAGAACCAGAGTAAAACTAGGTAATCTTTGTATTTGTATTTGAACCTGACATAGTCACAAAAGGATACGCAACAACATTACATTTTTGTAAATTGCCGGAGTAATATATCAAGGCTTTAAAAGAAAGAATTTCCCAGCCCATGTACACCAACTTCCTGAACACAACCAGCGGGGTTAAAAGAAGAAATATCAAATGAATTGTGCCCAACAAAGCTTTGGAAACTGGCCACGTAAAATATGAAAGACCACAATAGTTGATCACTGCATGCCGGCTCCAAGAACATTGAAGAGTTGTACAGAAGTAATTAGCTCACTGATGTACACAACCTGCATGCTACACAATTATCATTTCTGTGACGAAGTCCCATCTGATGACACACCTTTCTTGTTGAGTTTCATTGCTTTGGGTTCAATCGGAATAGACCCTATAGTTATAACCTTGGAGGTTGGTTCAACAGCTCCATTTATGTTGATGCACATCGAGCCAACAGTGACAACATCACTTTGGGAACTTTCAACAGCTTCCATGTTGCCTTCATTAGAACCAATGGATAGCTGCTTCATCATAGCAACGGAACTTGCAACGTCCGTATCCCTCCTTTGATCAGGATTAACATCTTTCTGATCATCTGATGGTTTAATATCATCAGGTTTTGAAGGAAAGTGATGGTCAATAGAACCATCATTACCCAAACCCTTTTCATGCTTAATGTTGGCCAGCACTGCCTCAGTTGTAACAAGATTATCCACACCTTTTTTCACATCCGCCTTCAGAGGTTGCTGTGATGCAACACTTGATTGACCTACATCCACTTTTGCAAGCTGATCAGACGAATCATTCATATTGGCCAAGTCCATTGGCTTGTATGCAGAAACAATTGCAGGTTCGTATGTGCTGTAGCTTCTTCCCATAAACCTAGACTTCTCTTCCTGCATAATCTTCTGCCGCTCTTCATAGAACATAAAATCATCAAGGATAGATGTCTTCTGGGGGCTACCCTTGAAGATGTTTAGCATGGTGATGCCGGGAAGATACGGGACCTGCATGCATAAAACAAGGAAGCTTAACTTACAACAAGACGTCCCCGCAAACTGGAAATATAGTTCATCAAACATCCAAAAAGATTGCTTAAGGAAAAGGCAGAAATAGTCATGGAAGTCCTAACAAATAATCTTCAACAAGGTTGTCATTCAGCAAGACCTGGACGAAGGGCAAAATCCTTACAATTCCAAACTATGACCTTATAATTAAAATTGATTTACATTAAAGACACATTTGGATGGAAGCTTAAAAGGGAGGAACTATCAGGAGTAAAATCCTAATCCAGATTATGAAAAATTAACTTATTCCATTCCTTTTCAGTATATTGAGCCTGGTTTTTCTATGAAAATCAGTACATAGTCCTTAAGGAAGAAGCATCGATCTGAGACCGAGAGCTCCACTCTAATTAAATGATAGGTAAGTCAAACAGGCGCAAAGTGGAAAACCCATGTGCCAGATAGTTGACGATTTCCTTCAAAATCTCTAACTGGTAACCCACTCAAAAGTAGTTGTGAATTAATTGTAACCTACCACATGCGCAATGTGAAGACCTCAACAATTTGATTACAGATGACATAGTGGAAGTGACCAATCCTTAACCATTACGAATAAATTTGAAGTGTTAAGCATGTGACTCCTCAAGCAATGGCAAACTTGGGGAACAATGATAACATGTCTATCCAATCCTTTATCCTACCATTTATCCGTAAGTTTGTAAGTAAAAGTACCATGGACAATCAAAATAAAGCAACGGAACATGAAGAAAACAAGAGGAGAGCATATTGTCTGTAGCAAAACAAGAAACAGTATTCCTCCACACGGGAGCAATAAGCATACATTAACTAGGAACAGATGTTAGCTGTGACAAGTAGAATATCAACAAGAAAACAATTGGGTAATTTAACAAATAGGTTCTTATGGAACTGAGAATCAGATCCCACTCATCATATATGACACCAATCTCCTGGACAACATCACATTTGAACAACATCAATTCAGCATGCAACTGTGATTTGCATATGCTTCAAACAAACATATGTTTAATGAAAGAAGATACACAATGCTACAACAACAATAAAGCACAATGATCATAAGGCAATAGGAGATGAGTGTTTACCTCCTGGGTGTCTCTGCTATTAGTTACAGGTTTATTTTCATTGTTCTCTAAGACAATGTGCCGAAAACTAGTGTTTGGTACGTCCTTAATTATATGCCATTTTACAGGAAAGCTACCAGTCCATTTGTCTTGCTGCCAGAAATTCATATCCTTGTCAAAGTCAACAGGACCAACCATTTCAGCAACGCCACAGAACTGCCCACTTGCATTGACCTGCACAGAAGCCGGTCTCTTTAAGTCAGTATCAATAGATGACTTTGTATGCCACTATGGTGGGCCTGTCAATGGTCTCTAGTTAATAGTAACAACAACAACAACAACAAATGAAGACCACTTACCGAGAAAAAGAGAAAAACAGGGCAGTTCCTGGGCTTTCCGACAGAAATCATCTGTGCATCCTCATATGCACTGTGTAGCCTCTTGTTTCCATTAGTTGTGCTTGACCAAACATTATATTTGATGCTTTTATGCACATCATCCTCGCTGTATGATTTGATGACAAAAAATTTGGCATCTGGATAGTCAATTAGGAAATCATCCTTGTTGTATTGGTCTGCCCTAATAACAATGGCTTCCTGTGCATTATTAGCACCTGCTTTGCTCATCTGTGCTCCATCAGAAGCTTCTGATTGCCATTGACCTTTTGATCTGTTTGTTCGGGGCCCTCTGTTTTGCTCACCCAAAATATCTGGGCTTCCATTCCCATTCTTCACTGCCCCATTGTATTGTAACCTTGGCCTAAACCTGTCGACTGTTGCCCAACCACGAACATTGGATCCAAAATTTGGAAAAAGATTATTTGATGAAACATTCGATGGATTTTGAACAACTGAAACACTCTGATTAGGGAAATGTTCTGACACCTGCATCAGACGCAGTTCTACCAAGTGAGCACAAAATACAAGAGAAGGTTCTGATTTAGTAAAGTAACCACAGTAATCAAGACATCATAATGATTAAAAATGACAGGCAGTTACTTCAGGGGAGAAGCCCCATAAACACAAGGGAAGGATGGAGGGATATAAACGGACAAAAGCAAAATAGACAAAAAAAAACAAAAAATGTATTAGAATAACTAAAAAGAAGTGACTGCTCGATTGTTTAGAAAATTTAATGTCAAAAGGTAGCACATAAGCATCCCAGGACAGTCTTGGAGATCTGGGTGGGGAAAAGGAAAAAAAGCAACAGTACTGCTTGAGGCATTTCGCGGGGATGTAATACCTGTGCCATCTGATCAACATTCCCAGATAATGAAGATCCCAGTGTTGAAGGCTGTTTATTCAAAGGCACATTCATAGACGCCACCGATGGTGCAATCTGTGAAGACTCGGATTTCTGAAATGTTGAAGCAGACCCCTGAGTAGTGACTCCCCCATTTGAAGATACTTGTGATTGTGAATGCTTTGAACCTGCAGTGGCTTGTCTACCAGGATATGATGAAACAGTGCCAAATACTGAAGGAGCTCCAAAGACACCAGGGACGACATCTGAATTAGGGTGGACAGCTACAGGAACGTAAGCAGTAGGTGATGAGACCGGTAGCTGATATGAAGGATTGGAGAAGTATTGTTGTGTTCCTAATATTGGGCCATCAACTCCTATGACAGCACCAGGTATGTAAGGATTGTAAGGATTGTAAGATGACTGTGCATATCCATAGCTAGGTGAATAATATACAAATGGAGAACTTTCTGTTTGCAAAGCCTGCAACGAAGTGAAGGAGCATCCAAGTTAGAACTATAAATCATTCAGCCTAAAACAGAGATGATCCTATAACTCACCGAATAATGGTGTTCTTGACCATCTATACCAAAAAATCTATGGTGGTCATCCCATTCACTCTGCGGCTCGAGACCTGTTCATACACCAAAATAAGCAAAACCTTTTTGCAATGCCTAAACTTCAACTTCACTTATGATGCAAGTTAGATAGTTTTACCTGTACAAAAATATCCATAATAGTTGGCAGCAGGATAGTATAGCCCCTGGTCATAGATAACCTCTGGAGCCATTTCATTGGTCATATAATCAACCCCTTCAGGAGGTTGCACTAATGTTATTTGAGGGTTTGGACCAGTACCAGGCATCTGCATCTGTAAGCCAAAGGAGGAGAAAAATACCATGGATGAGAGTCATGAAGTAAAACATATACAGTGGAATCCAGTTGAGAGTTTTGTGAGAGACTGAGAGACTGAGTTTTGTGAGTTTCACTAAGCAAATATAGTGGAATCCAGTTGAACTATACATATTAATTTAATCCAATAACATGATTAATTTCATCCATAACTGAACATTCATTAAACTATGAATGCTTACTACAAACTCAAATTTTAAAGAAACATGCAATCAGCTATTGCTAGATAACAAAATCATACCATGTAGGTTTCTGTAAGTCCATTATCAGCACCAGTATACATTTCTATACAATGACTGCTGCCCCTGTAGAAGAAAAACAGAAAGAGTAAGAAAATATCCATCCGCTACAGATATCTGCCAAATATAACAGAAACCGATAGATCATCACAAAAATCAAAACCGAGCAAACTTCAAAATACCCAGCAAGCATCTGAAAACCGACAATGAAAATAGGATCAACTATTATGAAATTATCCGCCAAATCTATCAACAACCTTAGATTCGGATTTAAAAACTACGGAGCTTTAAAAAAAGAATGTAAGATAACCAGAGAACCTGTTTGTGACTGAAACGATAGATTATGCATGCCAAAACTCATTTTAAAGAATTGTTGACAAAGTTCACTATATCCCGAGAAGAGGCAAGTAAAGGAATCAATTTTATTAAAATTTTATTGGTTTGGACAAAGATTTAGTACGACCAGTACAGTCCTACAGAGAAACGGTTTTTATGTTCGTCTTCTGGTGTGGAAAGTCATGATAGAATTAGTTTGGCTTCCATGAACTTAATATCAATCAGGTAGTTTATATAAAGACATGCAATAGACATGAATACATACATATACTCATAATAAGCTTAACCTGTAGAAATTTGATAAAATGCAAACAGTTCAAAGCTAATTCTTCAAATTTTTGAAATTGTAAATAAATTATCAAAAGCACAGTTGAGACAAACAGGTTTTTGCTTCATAACACAGGAGGGGCCAGCTTTCCAAGATGTAATCTTTCCGCCAACTCAAAGCATAAACTTTTACATGAGGAATCAGCCCAGTTTCTAAAAATTCAAGATAAGAATATTCATTTCACATGAAAAACAAGTAAGTCATGGCAAGCACAAAATTACGAAGCCCAAGTTACCCAATTTAGGTCACGAGAAGATATCACAATCATAAAAGACTCAGTTTTCAAAATTCAATCAAAATCCTAAAATACCTAAATCCAAATTACTAGAAGAAAAATGAAATTAGCCAGAGTCAACCGAATTGACCCCCAATTATCGTTACAAGGCTAGCAAAACCCCTAAATTCAGATTATATCTCATAGGAAACACAAAACCCATAGCCGAATTCAACGCAGCAAATGAAAGAAAAAAGGGGAAATACAGGGGGAAATATACCGGAATATGAAAAGTCAAACCCTACTTCATGGCAAGCACGAACCAGGCAACTGAGAGAGGGGAATTATCGCGAGGCGAGAATTCTCCATTCCGGCATCGAACCTATGCATCATTTGCTGCCAATTTTGGTGCAGATTCGCTTTCCGGAACCCTAACCCTAGAAAAAATAAATTAATAATAATATGTTCCAAAAAAGAAAGAATCAAAGCCTCGAGGAAAAAAGCTGTACAGAGAGGGAGAGAGAGAGGACGGAGTTGAGGGAAGATCTTATAACTTATCGAAATACCCAAACTACCCTTCTTTTGATTTGCTATATGGCAAATGTCAATTGTTGGAAGGGTAAATTTGCCACAGATCACGTGGGCCCCTTAATATCCAGCCACATGCACGGATTCCGAAGCAGATAGATAAAGAATGTGTAATAATAAAGAAAATTAGAGCTGTCCAATTAGGATTGTCACAAGCTAATTGGGATCGGTCGAGTCGATCTAGGCACGTATGACCGAAGCCCAAGTCATGACCCGCCGAATCTCCACAATGAGACCTAGTCCACCAAAGCTTAAAGAAGCTCGCCAAGGCTCAGAGACTCAGAGTAGCCCGCACTTGCGGAGCTGCGAACTCGTCAACCAAACCAAAGAGAAAAGCCCTCCGGCGGATCGCGTGATCTACACCAGCTCGCCTCAGAGGCAGCTCGCCTACCTCTCCATCCAGACGAAGTCCATCCACGGAGGAAGACGACACGCCACTAGTATCACTGCCAGTTTCACTACAGACAAGTCTGACAAAAGCACACCTGGCTGCTTCGCCGCCTGACGGCCTGACAAAAGCACGCCCAGCCGTTTCGCCGCCAGACAACCAGACAAAAGCACACCTGACATTAACAGCTCTGACGGCCTGACAAAAGCGCACCTGACACGTTCAGCTCTGACGTCCTCAGCCGAACCCCTGACACTGTCAGCTCAGCTAAAGCAACCGACTCCAGCAGCCTATAAATACCCACTCTCCTCCAACGAGAAAGAGTCTGGCTAATCTGTAAGAATTCTTAACACATCTACTTATATTCAAGGTCGAATATCCTCCACATAGTCGCGCCTTCGACACTAGTTCGTCACGCAAGCGTTGATCTGCCACTAAGATTGCCATGCGTGTCCAACATTCTTCAAATAGTCACCAGCTGACTTAAGCATCGAAGAGGCTATGGGCTGATAGCCAGCCCCACCTTTCTGACGAGTTGTTCTTCTTGCAGGAAGCTCGCCCCAGCCACTGGCGGTCTAAGCAACCCACGACAAACTACTCCAGTAGACGAGCGACCAACTCCGATTGACGGGCGACCTTGGGATTTCCATCTACAAAGTGTCTTCCAATCGAGATTAGCCTCGCATATCCCCCTAAACTTGTAATCATTGTACCCGTGATTTCCATTTCAATATAAATTCAGTGTTAGCGGATTTTACCCCGCAATATTTGGCGACGTCTGTGGGAACAAGTATAACATCCATAGCAGACCCCACACAAAGTCAACGTATTCATCATAGCGGTAATCAGCCAATGCTCGAGGAGGCCCCCACTCCTAGGAGGTCCCCCGAGAGATGCGTCCCTTGAAGGGCCAGACGCTACCATCGAGGCCGCAGCCAATGGCGTTTATTAAAGCTTTGAGATCTTCGACAAAGTGATGAAGGACATGGTTGCAGCAAAATCTGCGAGGCGGCCTCAAACCTCAGGCCCCTCCAGACCACTCAACGTGAGGCCGAACCTCCTCCCCGAATTCGATGAAGAAGCGGTCGTTCGAAGGAGGTGCTTTGATGAAGAGGAGTTAGCCGCTCTGCAGAGGCGTCTCGATGATGACGAGGCGGCCGCTAGGCAGAGACGGTTCGACGAGGAGGAGGCCGCGATACAAAGACGACTTGACGAAGAAGCAGCTATCCGACAGCGACGTTACATTGCCGCTGCGAGGGAGAAGATCCAGCAGGGGAGCTTAGGAATCCCCTACCCATCGATCGAGATAGTGCGGGAGCACATCCCACAAGATCAAGCTGCGGAGAGTCGCTCTTGCAGGAGGTCGCTAAGCCCAAGGAACGAAGGGCGCCCCCCATCAAGGCTGAAGCCCCCCGGGCTGAGCGCCTCTCCCTTAGGCGCAATGATTGGCAGGGGCAGAGCCGCGAGCGATGCCCGGTCCCCAGGGCACATAGAAGGGACTCTCATGAGGGCCGAGGTGGCTCATCCGGGGTCCGAGGCGTTTGGGGCGTCGCACGAAGGTCGCTAGCAACCTCCCCCCCACCACATCCCGAAGAAGCCAACCCACTGACGTGAAGGGTGATCTCAACCCCGATAATGCGTAGGTTCATGCTACCCCAGCTTGGGTCGTACGACGACTCGGGCGATCCACTCGAACACGTGCAGCGCTTTAGGGGGATGATGGAGATCCAAGGAGAGGACGACGAGCTCCTCTACTGTGACTTCCCGACGACTCTGCAGAAGTCTACCGTGTAATGGTACAATGACTTGCCGGACAAATCGATTGACTCCTTGGCAATCTGTCCCACAAGTTCCATATGCAATTTCGAGCAGGGCAAAGAAGGAAGAAGGCCACTGACTATCTGTTTACGAAAGTCCAGGAGGTTCCAGCGGCGCTTCAACAAATAGCATCTTAGCGTGACGAGCTGCGGAGACGAGCTTGCCATGGCAGCCTTCAAGAAGGGGCTCACCAATCGCAGTCTACACAAATCCCTCTTCCATGACCCGCCAGTGGACCTCGACGCTCTCTTCTCTAGAACGGACAAGTTCATGCTCAGTGAGGAGTCATTGGGGGTGAAGAAAGCTGTTACCCCAGTCGAGCATCCCAGAGCTGAGCCCCGGCCTCTACCTAGGCCGAGGCAGGATGACCGCCCTTGAGGGCGAGATCAGGATCGCCCCCGAGGGCGCGACCAGGGAGACGCTCGAGGGCAGGATCGCCCCGGACCTCTAAGGGGATTCCAAGCACCTAGGAACACCGCTCCGAGGAATGGACCTGAAAGAGTGCTAGAAGAGGTGCACTATACAAGGCTCAATGCCCCGATGGCCGAAGTGATGGCAGCGGCCAAGACGGGCAGACTTCTCAGAGATCTGCCCCAGGAGATGAGGGGAAGCCAAATGCACGCAACGCGCAGAAGTATTTTCGGTACCATCGCGACCACGGCCACGACACCGACAATTGCTTTGCTCTGAAAATGGACATAGAACGGCTGATCCAGGGTGGCCACCTTCAGATGTTTGTCGATCACGAAGGCCAGAGGCGAGAAGGGTGAAATCTAGCTGAATCTATCCGGGCAGGCCCAGGCCCAAAATGCCGAACTTGTCGCCCATCATATCACTGGTCCGATCATGCGCATAGATGTTATATGCGGTGGGCCGGTCTCGGGCGGAGCATCAGCATCGCTAAGGAAGAATTATGCGAGGCAGGTCATGGTAGCCAGCGCTGGTGAAGGGGCGAATCGAAGAAGGGCAGCTACACCCCCATATCATTCTCTGACGATGACCTTTAGGGGTTCGAGCTGCCACACGATGACACCATCATCATCGAAGAACTCATCGGGCCGGCGATTGTGAGCAGGCTCTTGGTCGACACAGGCAGCTCGTGCGACATACTGTTTTTGTCGACGATCCAGAAGATGGGGCTGGGCGAGGAAGACTTAAAACCATGCTTGGACCTGATTGTCAGCTTCACTGGCCATTCGGTGCCCATTGTCGAAACGATCGATCTGTCCGTCACCCTGGGGGAGAGACCGATGATAGTCACGAGAATGACGCAGTTCACCGTCGTCAACGTCCCATTGGCGTACAATGGCATCATAGGGCAGCCTTACATGACCGCCGTCGAAGCTCTCCCCTCACTGCTGCACCAGATGATAAAGTTCCAGACTCTGTACGGGGTTGGACAAGTGCGAGAAAGCTAGAGGCTCTCGCAAAGTTGCTACGTCGGCTCCATCAAACATAAGCAGTCCAAGCAAGCCCTGTCAGCCGAACTCCTTGACGGTCGGGAGGACTTGGAACATCAGCGACCAACCCCGGTAGAGGGCATAGAGGAGTGATTCGGAGTGAAAAATGTATATTTATACCCCTAATTACCCCCCTTTTGTGCTAAAGATTATACTTAATCGTGCTCTTTGACTGGATTAAAATGTTGCAGTTTAAATTCCCAAGTATAGGAAGTCGGTCAAGTAGTAAACCTGGTGAGTCCAGGGTCGTATTCCACAGGGACAAACTAATCTACAAGTTTTACAATCTGAAACTTGCTTTGGAATAATTTAGTGAAGTATGAACCACCCTTTGAAGGTGAATTTTTGGTTGGGTTTTTGTTTGAGGTAAAACAGGTACGAAAAATTACGAAAGTAAATAACGTAAAAATGATACGGTAAAAATGTGAGTGTGTTGTGTTTTCGTTATTGTTGTAGGGTCTCATGGTAATCATTCATCATTGATGACTCAATCCATCATCCATGCCAAAGTATGGGGATCAGATGTTTTAACTTTGAAAGAACGTGATTTTTTAGCAAATTACATAAACATTGAATCGGTCGTTTTTCAAGACAATGACGTATAAATAGATGAACCTCGCGGTTCATCACCCTCCTTGGGCCCCTCTACGGGTTTGTGCACGTAGACGATGCCTCGCGGCATGTCATCCTAAGCGGATTCCTCACGGATAGTGCGAAATTAATTAAGAAAGCGAAAAAACGACGTGTTTAACATTTTCAATTAAAACGAGTGCTATGAAGAAATGAAAACATGAAACCCATCAATACTAACTACTACACAACACAATCACATGAATTTCAGCTAGCCATGGTAATAAAAATAATGATTTTCATTATTACAAACATCGTTTAATACAATACTTAATACAAATACAATAAAAACAAAGGAAATGTGGAAGGAAATCACCCAAAACGATGCCAAAAGAGCCCCAAACTTCTCCTATAGCTGCTCCAACTCCTCTGGAATTTGGGGGAGAAGCCTCCAAAACTTGTTTCACTCAAATCGGAGTCCGGATGTTTAAGTTATGAGCCAAAAACCGCTATTTATAGGAAAATTAAGCTTATTGGGCTTGCGGGTCTGCAAACTGCAGACCCGCAACCCAGTCAGCAGGTCAATGGAAGCTGGCGGGTCAAATTGGGTCTGGCGGGCGCCGCCCGCGTGGTAAACGCGGGCGGGCGCGCCCAATAAATGCAGGCGGGCGGACCCGCCTGTGTGAACAGGCGGGTAGCCCGCCTGTGGAATAGGCGGGCTTTGACCCGCCTGTTCAACAGGCGGGCCAGCGCCCGCCTGTCACAGGCGGGTGGGCCCACTTGTGGGCCCCCCGATTTTTGAAACTTTTTTTTTCTTTTTTTCCTTTTCCAATAGTTTTACTAGGCCTTTTTAATCTCCAAAAATTGCTCCGATCTCCGAAAATATGGAAAAATAGCCGTTGGATTCGGAAAATTGCAAGCTTTACCTGAAAAATAAAATGGAGACAAAATTAGGCCATAAAATGGTATTTTGCGTATAAATAAGCGATATACTCTAATTTTAAATGATATTTCAATAATACACGTATTAGAGACCAAATAGACATTAAATATACGCAAAATACAATCAAATGAGGGGCAAATAAACGCAATATTATTCCTGAATCACACCCCCCAACTAGCTTTTTGCTAGTCTTTTAGCAAAATAAGCGAATATTCCAAAAATATGTTATACACCCCAAAAATAAATTAAGAATAATATTACCCAACAAAGTTTAATAACTATCATGGGTTCTCATGGACTAATGCAATAATCTACAATTCTTATCTCAATCCACATATATTCGGTATCGCACAAATGTAATTGTTTAATTAATAGGTAATCACGTGTCCTAGGATGTAAATTTCTTAGGATTAGGCCATCACAACATCTAAATCATAACATCATGATCTTGAATCTACTCAAAAATATCTCATCTCTTTTTGTATATTTTTCTCTTTTTTTCTTTTTTATAAACTTTTTAGAGCAATCCATGTAACGAGCGTTAGGTCAGTGACTCCCAAACCAGACGGTCTTAGGGCATTAGGTTTGAAAACCCCTTCAGACTTAATAACTCGGAATGTCCAAAGATTATTATGCACTCCTCCATACTTCATTTTTCGGCGTGAAGCCCCATGCTTCCTGAGGCACGAGGACCTGGCTACTAAAAGAAGCTGGAAGAACGGTGCATTTTATTCATTTTTTTTTGCTTTTCCGTCTTTTTTTGACATGAGACAAGTTTGAGTAAAATTCTCCATCATCTACTAATCAGCAAGCTTGTGTATGAGGTTGGCCTTTATACTGAGAATTTATAACCTTCTTCACATAATTACCAATTCATAAACGCATACGTGATATAAAATTGCCTAAACCAAACAATAGTTTCATGAGATTACACTTGCGGATACATGCACTAATTTACATGAAAGTCATGATAATTTAAATTTCTACGCAGGGGCAAAACATTCTTAATCTATTTTACAATAATGAATAAGGGTGTTCAATTAAACATGTTGGAATTTTCACTTCAAAGGGACATATAAAGATGGTTTGGGTGATAACACAACTCCTTTTTTATTATACAAGCATATGAAAACTATAGATGCAAAAATTTTTATAACAAAAAACTATATAAAATTTTATAACAACAAACTATATATAATGTTTATGCAAACTTTTAAATTTCTATACCCAAAAACTTGACTGGACTAAAATGTTGCAGTTTAAATTCCCAAGTATAGGAAGTCGGTCAAGTAGTAAACCTGGTGAGTCCAGGGTCGTATTCCACGGGGACAAACTAATCTACAAGTTTTACAATCTGAAACTTGCTTTGGAATAATTTAGTGAAGTATGAACCACCCTTGAAGGTGAATTTTTGGTTGGGTTTTTGTTTGAGGTAAAACAGGTACGAAAAATTACGAAAGTAAATAACGTAAAATGATACAGTAAAAATGTGAGTGTGCTGTGTTTTCGTTAGTGTTGTAGGGTCTCATGGTAATCATTCTTCATTGATGACTCAATCCCTCATCCATGCCAATGTATGGGGATTGGATGATTTAACTTTGAAAGAACGTGATTTTTTTTAGCAAATTACATAAACATTGAATCGGTCGTTTTTCAAGACAATGACATATAAATAGATGAACCTCGCGGTTCATCACCCTCCTTGGGCCCCTCTACGGGTTTGTGCACGTAGACGATGCCCCGCGGCATGTCATCCTAAGCGGATTCCTCACGGATAGCGCGAAATTAATTAAGAAAACGAAAAAACGACGTATTTAACATTTTCGATTAAAACGAGTGCTATGAAGAAATGAAAACATGAAACCCATCAATACTAACTACTACACAACACGATCACATGAATTTCAGCTGGCCATGGTAATAAAAATAATGATTTTCATTATTACAAACATCGTTTAATACAATACTTAATACAAATACAATAAAAACATAGGAAATGTGGAAGGAAATCACACAAAACGATGCCAAAAGAGCCCCAAACTTCTCCTATAGCTGCTCCAACTCCTCTGGAATTTGGGGGAGAAGCCCCCAAAACTTGTTTCACTCAAATCGGAGTTCGGATATTTAAGTTATGAGCCAAAACCCGCTATTTATAGGAAAATTAAGCTTATTGGGCTTGCGGGTCTGCAAACTGCAGACCCGCAACCCAGTCAGCAGGTTAATGGAAGCTGACGGGTCAAACTGGGTCTGGCTGGCGCCGCCCGCGTGGTAAACGCGGGCGGGCGCGCCCAATAAATGCAGGCGGGCGGACCCACCTGTGTGAACAGGCGGGCCGCCCGGCCCGCCTGCGGAAAAGGGGGTTTTGACCCGCCTGTTCAACAGGCGGGCTTTGACCCGCTTGTTAACAGGCGGGCCAGCGTCCGCCTGTCACAGGCGGGTGGGCCCACCTGTGGGCCCCCGATTTTTGAAACTTTTTTTTCTTTTTTTTTCTTTTTTTCCTTTTCCAATAGTTTTACTGGGCCTTTTTAATCTCCAAAAATTGCTCCGATCTCCGAAAAATATGGAAAAATAGCCGTTAGATTCGGAAAATTGCAAGCTTTACCTGACAAATAAAATGGAGACAAAATTAGGCCATAAAATGGTATTTTGCGTATAATTAATCGATATAATCTAATTTTAAATGATATTTCAATAATACACATATTAGAGACCAAATAGACATTAAATATACGCAAAATACAATCAAATGAGGGGCAAATAAACGCAATATTATTCCTGAATCACTCTTTTGGGTATACTTTCGCTTTATGTCGTTTTTAGGGCTTAATCTCATTCTTGGCCCAAAATATAGATTTTACCGTCTTTATTGGCTTCCTAATATTTTTCAATTGCTACTGGTATTATTGTGATCATATTGACAAATTTTGAGAATTATTTGAGCAATAGGTTATTTTATATGGTTTTTGGAAGTCAATATTGTGTTATATAAGTCATTATTTTCATTTTCACATCAAATAGACTAATTTCTCCTTCTCATATTTTTCAGGTACCTCTAGGAGTCTTGGGGATTTTTCAAAAATTTTTGGGAATTTTCTGGACCTCTTAGGTATTTTTGGTGATTTTTATGGAGGAGAAATGGGGTTAAAACCCCAGAAAAAGGATATTATTGGGGTGCCACGTGGCGCGATCGCACGGCGCCACGTGGTGCCAATCAGCCCGCCCTTTAGCTGCAGATTGTGGGCCGTCGCATGTGTTTTAAAATAAAAAAACTAAATAAAAAAATTAAACAGCTGCGGGCCGGCCCAGCGGCCGGCCCGCTGCGCGCGCTAACAATTAAAAAAATATTTTTTTGAAAAAAAAGTGAGAGGCGGGCGGGCCGGCCTGCTGGCCGGCCCGCTCCGCCAATTCCCATTGCAGCGGCGCGCACGGATAATTTTTGGCGGATCGGGCGCTGGCCGCCCGACCCGCAGTCCACTTCGTTGGGTTTATTGGCCCAGGGTGCGAATTTTGGAAGGGAACTTGCATTTTATGGATTTTTTTAGGGCACTTCGGCCAGGAGCTGTCTCTTAGAGTTTTTTGGGGGCTTGGGGGAGGATGGAGGCCATTGTAGGATGATGGGAGCTTGGTGAAGGTGCTCAAGAGAGAGGGGTGCATAATCTTAGAGAGATCTTGGGTGAAATCTCTCCTTACCCATGTGTATTTTGCATTTCTCTCTTTGTATTAAACTTGTGATGAATTTGTTTATAAATTTCATTTTGTTTAGTATGATTGAGTAGTGTTGTTTGGTGTGGGTTGTGATTCATTGTGGTTGGTTGTTAATCCTTGCTTTAATTGTCTCTTGCTTATTATCTTGCTAATGTTGGGTAATTATTAGGGCACAATTTCATTGGTAAAGTCCCGAGATGGCACAATTCGAGATGAATCCATGCTCCTAATTTAATTAGTGCCATGATAATATATCCATCCCTATTGCAAATTTTCGTGTTCATGAAAGCTAAATATTCCGATTGAGTTTCCTTAGCCGGTAAATCAATTGAGTTATATACAGTAATTAGAGCTTGATTAACACCAATTTTAATGAACCCACAACCAATTCTCTCTCTCCTTGCTATCCTAACTCCACTTTTGGTTCTCTAACCCTACCCACTCAGGATAGATTTTTAGAGTTCACCACCGTTTTTCCACTCATCCACCGTTAAGCGAGGTAGTTGTAACACGCTTTATTTTTCTTTATCGATCAAACTTGTGAATGTAGAACGACTTGTCCCTGTGATCCGACCCGGTACTCATCGGTTATTTATAAATATATTGTATTGACACTCCTACGCTTGGGAGTGGAAGGCGTGCTCCTTGCGCGTTCTTCCGCAGTCAACCAAGGAG
This sequence comes from Scilla litardierei, assembly GCA_030789695.1. Lineage (NCBI taxonomy): Eukaryota > Viridiplantae > Streptophyta > Magnoliopsida > Asparagales > Asparagaceae > Scilla > Scilla litardierei. The sequence goes on along the minus strand of CM061140.1, from coordinate 138,682,684 downwards.
ATGCTACTGACAGAGGAGGCGGACAAAACTGTGTCGATCCGCACGAAGTTAACTGCAAAGCTGAGGGCGAGGCTGATCGACCTCCTCAAGGCAAATGCTGACATCTTTGCATGGTCGCCCTCTGACATACCTGGAGTCGATAAGGCGGTGATCACCCATGAGCTACACGTCGACCATGAAGCCTGCCCGGTTCGACAAAAGAAGCGGAGCGCTGAGGGAGATAAAGTGCGGGTAGCGGGTGAAGAGGTGGAGCGGCTCCTCGAGGCTAAATTCATCAGAAAGGTGAGCTATCTTGACTGGCTCGCCAATGTGATGATGGTGAAGAAGCCCAACGCCAAATGGCGAATATGCGTGGACTTCACCGACCTTAACAAAGTCTGCCCAAAGGATAACTTCTCGTTGCCAAGGATCGACCATCTGGTGGACAATGCCTTAGGGTATGAACTCCTAACTTTTATGGATGCCTTTTCAGGCTACAACCAGATGCAGATGGCGACCCATGGTGAGGATAAGACGGCGTTCATCACGAACCGATGCACATTTTGCTACACCAAGATGACGTTCGGACTCAAGAATGCCGGAGCGACCTACCAACAGATGGTTGACAAAATCTTCCATCCCCAGGTCGGCAGGAATCTGGAAGTCTACATCGACGATATGTTGGTGAAATCGAAGAGAGCCGGAGATCACCTCGTCGACCTGAAGGAGACATTCCAAAAGGTGCGTCGCTACAACTTGCGGCTCAACCCGGCCAAATGCATATTCGGCGTCGAGTCGGGAAAGTTTCTTGGCTTCATGATCACCAAGCAAGGAATTGAGGCCAACCCCAACAATATCTCCACACTCACCAACATGACGGAGCCAATGACGATCAGGGACCTGCAAAGGCTGAATGGACGGATCGCCGCGCTTGGAAGATTCCTGTCGAAGTCTACAGAGAGGTCACTCCCATTCTTCAAGATTCTGCGGAAAGCCCTCGATGAGAGGAAGGGCATAATGAAAGCGGTGGAGTGGGACGACTCCTCATGAAAGCTTTCGACGAGCTGAAGGCCTACCTGCAAAGCCCATCACTGCTCGCAAAGCCTGAAGAAGGAGAGCAGCTCGGCCTCTACCTCGCCACAACTGAGGAAGCTGATCTCGGTTCTAGTAAAGGAGGACGGGGACATCCAGAGGCCGGTCTACTATGCCAGTCGGTTGCTCCGAGATGCGGAGACCCGCTATGATCCCATTGAGAAGATCGCATACTGCTTGGTTCTGACCGCAAGGAAGCTCCGACCCTAGTTCCAGGTGCACACCATTGTCGTCTACACCAATTCATCGCCGTAAAAGAACTTGAGGAGACTGGAGAGGTCAGGTCGAATGCTGAATTGGAGTATCGAGCTCAGCGAGTCGACATCATCTACAAACCAAGGGCAGTGATCAAGGGGCAAGCACTTGCAGATTTCGTGGCGGAGTGCACCATGGGAGAGAATGGCGAGGCCCCACCCAACTGTCGCCTGGGTGCGACACCAAAGTCCTCCCTCAACTTCCACATAGTCCGACGGCGAGCAGTGGGTTGTCCACATCGATGGAGCGGCCACAGCATCGGGGAGTGGAGCCAGCATTGTAATAGAGACTCTGGAGGGGAGCCTATTGGAGTACGCCCTCCGCTTCAATTTCTCAACGACCAACAATGTGGCAGAGTACGAGGCTGCCCTCAACGGCCTAAAGCACTGTCGGGCGCTTGGAGCGACGACTGTGTTGTTGATCAGTGATTCAAGGCTGGTCATCAAGCAAATTGAAGGAAGCTTCGAGTCAAGGGAGGAGCTAATGAAGTGATACTTGAAATGCGGCTGTGCCGAACTCCTCAAATTCAGGAGAGCGGCGGTCCAGCATCGGCCGAGGTCGAACAATCTCTGTGCCAACTCCCTCTCAAAGACCTCCAGTGCAGTTCGCCATCCAAACCGGAGAGATAAATGCGGGGAGGCGAAGGCCCAATACCCGTTTGATTACAGAGGATGCGGGGAGGCGACGGCCCAATACCCATCCTCTCAAAGACCTTCGGGCCAATTCGCCATCCAAACCGGAGTGATAAATGCGGGGAGGCGATGGCCCAATACCCGTCCGATTACAGAGGATGTGGGGAGGCGACGGCTCAATACCCGCCCTCTCAAAGACCTCCAGGGCAATTCGTCATCCAAACCGGAGTGATAAATGCAGGGAGGTGATGGCCCAATACCCGTCCGATTACAGAGGATGCAAGGAGGCGACGGCTCAATACCCGTCCTCTCAAAGACCTCCGTGGCAGTTTGCCATCCAAACCGGAGTGATAAATGCGGGGAGGCGACGGCCCAATAGCCGTCCAATTACAGAGGATGCGGAGAGGCGACGGCCCAATACCTGCCCTCTCAAAGACCTCCGAGGTAGTTCACCATCCAAACTGGAGTGATAAATGCGGGGAGGCGACGGCCCAATAGCCGTCCGATTACAGAGGATGCGGAGAGGCGACGGCCCAATACCTGCCCTCTCAAAGACCTCCGAGGTAGTTCACCATCCAAATAGGAGTGATAAATGTGGGGAGGCGACGGCCCAATACCCGTCCGATTACAGAGGATGCCGGGTAGGCGACGGCCCAATACCCACCCTCTTAAAGACCTCCGGGGCAGTTCGCCTTTTAAACCGGAGTGATAAATATCGGGTCGGCTACGGCCCATCTATACCCACACTCTCAAAGACTTCCGGGGTAGTTCGCCATCCAAACCGGAGTGATAAATGCAGGCAGGCGACGGCCCAACACCCGTCCGATTACAGAGGATGCGTGGAGGCGACGGCCCAATACCCGCCCTCTCAAAGACCTCTGGGGCAGTTCGCCATCTAAATCGGAGTGATAAATGCGGGGAGGCGACGGCCCAATACTCGTCCGATTACAGAGGATGCAAGGTAGACGACGGCCCAATACACACCCTCTCAAAGACCTCCGGGGCAGTTTGTCATTCAAACCGGCGTGATAAATGCAGGGTCGGCGATGGCCCATCTATACCCGCACTCTTAAAGACCTCCAGGGCAGTTTGCCTTCCAAACCGGAGTGATAAAAGCGGGGCAAGCCACATGCGACGCCCTCAAAGGATCCTGGAGGCGATCTATCTCTACAAAGAGCTTCGCCAACTCAATCACACTCAAACTCCACAACATTCCGCTTCTCCGGAGCCTTAGCCATGGCGACAGCCCAATACCCGCCCTCTCAAAGACCTCCGGAGCAATTCGCCATCCAAACTGGAGTGATAAATGCGAGGAGGAGACGGCCTAATACTTGTCCGATTACAGAGGATGCAGGGAGGCGACAGCCCAATACCCGTCCTCTCAAAAACCTCCGGGGCAGTTCGCCATCCAAACCATAGTGATAAATGCAGGGAGGCGACAGCCCAATACCCGTCCGATTACAGACGATACGGGGTAGGCGACGACCCAATACCTGCCCTCTCAAAGACCTCCAGGGCAGTTCTCCATTCAAACCGAAGTGATAAATGTGGGGTCGGCTATGGCCCATCTATACCCGCACTCTTGAAGACCTCCGGGGCAGTTCGCCATCCAAACCGGAGTGATAAAAGCGAGGCACGCTACGTGCGACACCCTTAAAAGACCCTGGAGGCGATCTATCTCTACAAAGAGCTTCGCCAACTCAATCACACTCAAACTCCACAACATTCCGCTTCTCTGGGGCCTTAGCCACTTCCAAGCAGAAAGTTGGGTTCATACACACTAAGGCAAAAAAGTGGCGATAAGCAACAACACAAGCACAAAAGATAAACAAGGCAAATCGCCTAATGTATATTTCATTAAAGTTAAAGTTAATACATTTACATTAAACTTTCTACGCTAGGTCCTACGCATGGCTCTGAGACCGACATTACAAATGCTACCCCTCCCCAACCACCTTATGGTACCTCTGCGTGGCCATCGACCTCCTTAGGCACCTTCGCATGGGCCTCGACTTCGGTCTCCGCTAGTTCCATCGCTACGACGTCCCCCTGGCCTCCCACATCGCCACCCGCCAGATCACCACCCGACAGACCTGCTTCTCCGGCTACCTCTTCCTCCTCACCCTCTGAGGCTGCCATCAACACGAAAAAGTCGATCTCCAACCCGGGATGCATCCTCTTCAACCTCTTCTTTGCCCTCTCGAGGCCCGCCTGAAGGCCCTCCTGCAAGCTTGCCTGCTGGCCCTCCGTTATGCTTTTGGCCTGAATATCCTTCATGATGGTAAGGAGCTTGTCCATCTGGTATGTGCGGATGGCATCCGCCTTCACGGCCTCAAGTTCGATCTTCTTCAGCTCCTCCACCTGACGCGCGAGCTCGACAATCTCCTCCCCTTTTCCTCCACCTCCGCGGCATGGGGGTTCTCCAGAACGGCCATTCGGGCCTCCGCCTCCTCAAGCTGCCGGGCCAGATCCTCCGAGATCTTAACCTGCTTCTCCATCTCATACTTCTGGGTCGCATAAAACCCTCGGACTTCTTCCAACTTTGCCTCCCTGTTCCGCAGCCGCTCTACGACCTCCTTGAGCTCAGCGCCTTTCTTCTGCAGCTCACTGATGGCCGCCTTGAGCTCCATCTTCTTCCGACCGATGGTCTCCTTGAGCATGCCCACGTTAGTACGGCACTGCAAGGACGTCATCACCGCCACAGCCTAAATAAGGAATAGAATACATGAGCCCGCATGAAAGAATGCAGACCGGCAATATGAGTAGGGGAAATCATCAAACCTGCATGCTGTGCCAAATCGTCGTGCCGTAGAAGCGCTCGGGACTAACATTGTACAGGGACTCCCAGTCCCTGGGCAACAGACTGTTCTCCACCAGACAGGCCGCCACCCCAGCATCCTCGAACAACGACTCCTTGACGCCCACCGGGTAGCTCGGCCCGGAAAGCTCGATATTCGGAATCACCAGGATCCAGCCCTCTTCGCTTTAAAGCAGGAGAGCGCTGCCTCGTAGCTTGGATGCCCCAGCGTCCTCAAGTCTGGCTTCTCCTGCTCCCTAGAGGGACATCCAAAGGGCCAACACTCGACCCTTGTAGTTTTGTCCTGGGCCGGCGGGCCTTGGGGCGTAGCGATCGTCAGATCATGAAGAACAAGCACAAAGGCAGATTCCACAAGGAGAAAACTGCGAAGAAGCAGACCATAGCTCCTCCCCATAACAACAATTACGAGGAAAAAAAGAATACGTGAAAGAGGAATACCTTTGGCCAGACGTGTGCTCCCAAGAAAAACTAGGAAGACAAATGCCACAGATGTGGCATGACTAGACATTGGTCCAGGGTCTGTCGTACTCCATGCCACCTCTAAGATTTGTATATGGCAAGCCTGAAGCCTTCCACTGAAACAAATTTGGTGGATATACAGCCTCCTACTCAGTTCACCACCAAGGATTTCGAGAATAACGACCTCCTTGACTAACGCTGATTTAGTTATATTTAAAGTCATTTTTATTAATGTATGATGTATCTTCAATTATGTCCTTCTATTCATGAATCGAATGTATTTTTTCTTTTCATAAAATTTTTTACATTCTTTTCTAGAGATGAAGTGTGAATGCCCAGTGAACAGTGCCTCCACACACACGATCCTTCGAGACAGATAATATTTTAATATTGTTACGACCTAAAGATCGTAGGAATACGATCCCCACCCAAATCCGCTAACATACCCCATTAACTCACCCCCGCGCGAAAGGGCCGCCATCCCGGAGGTCCGAGGCTACACGGGAATGGGCGCACCTTGCAGCACTCCCCCCTCCCGACCGAGGCGTACAACCGCAGCTGCTCGGCCCTCCAGGGGCAGTGCGCTTGGGAAGCGCCCAGGCAGTGCCGTCGGGGATGCTGACGTAGGCATGTGCATATCCCTCCTCGCCAGCGGCCCACGACCCGCGACCAAAAAGGGGCGCGGCCGGGCCGAACAACCCCCGAGCAGGTCGACCCGGCTGGTCCCTATGAACCACGTCGCCGGGGATAGCATAGCCAGACCTTTTAGTTCATCACATACGACAAATAACCTAGGGTAAGGACACGACTGACACTAACGCCGCCCGACCATCTGACAAAGCGCCCCCTGACACTTAATGATTTCAGCCCTGACATCCTGACAAAAGTGCCCCCGGCCGTTGCACCATCTGACAAAAGCAGGGCAGGCACTCCTGTTCCTGACATCCTCGTCCGAAGCTTCCGCTGACAACCGAGCCAGCTCAGCACGTCAAGTCAGCATGCCAGGTCAGCCCCACCTAGTCATCTCTCGTCAGGTATAAATACCCCCGCACTTCTTACGGTGAGGGGGTTGGCAAATTCTCTCTCTCAATCCATTATTCACACACGAGGGCAAAGGTCGTCCACATCTTTGTTCTCCCACTTATAGCTCGCCACGTACGGTCGACACACCCTCAGTCCGACCGGCGTGCCTAGCCCCCGTTTTAAGCCCTATTACTGACTTAGGCATCGGAGGGGCTAAGGGTTGGATCTCAACCCCGCCCTTCTGACGAGTTGCTCGTGGTGCAGGAAAGCTCGCCCCTTGGTCGACGTCAACCTCGGGCTCCCGCCACCCGATCTTCTTCCGCTGTGTCCGATGAGATTTGACTCCGTGGCCACACCCGGCGGCAAGTCTAGCCTCTTCACCCCACTAATCACTTGTTAAATAGCTCACCTAAACCCTCGTATCAATATAACCACCGCGCCCTTGGTTCCCCTCAATACAAATTCATTGTACGCGAGTTCCACCTCGTAACAATTGGCACCGTCTGTGGGAAACGAAGGGTCACACCCATGTTAGACTCCATGCCAACCACTCGGAACCCTGACCACGGCAAGGATCCCGTGGGTCAGGAGCCACTCTCTTTACTAATCACCCCGGTGCCCGACCCCCCTCCGGGGATGGGCACCGAGACAGACCATACTTCGGCCCGCGTAATCCTGAAGAGCTTCGAGGCCGTCACTCAGGTGATGGGATGCTACGCGGCGGCGGGAGCGGAGCCACCGCCCGGCCCCTCGGAGCCCCCGAACGTGAGACGGAATCTCCACCCTCAGTTCAAGGAGGAGGGGTGTTGAGTATTGGACTCCCCGGATTTGGTTTTGGATGATGAGCAAACATAAATATATCATGAACTAACAATTTGTGAGCGCAGTTATGGAGATCGTCGCCAAATTCATGTGAACATCCAAAGCGACGTCTCAAGACTTCTCAAAGCGCGTGATCGCATGCCTAAAGCTTCGTTGAAGCTTTTGTGCCTTCTTTGAAGTCAAGAATGAAGATTGAAGCTTTGAAGACGGATCGCTAAGGTTTATTTTATAGTCTTTTAGCTTCGATTTATAGAATGTTAAGCCTTGAGTAATTCTTACATCTATATCTTCATAACGCTCATATCGTAGCTCTAGGATCTTCGTAGAAGTCCATTCTAACTTTCCCGAAGCATCGCGCTTCGATTCGGACTTCTACGTTGACTCACCGACCGACTAGTTTGCGCACTAGTCGGTCAGTGATGCTTCTTTGACTGACTAGTTGTGTTTTACTGTACATGCTAAATTTCTCCTAAGCTACTGTTTATCGTTAGTCGGTCTAAGAACGTTTGGTGACCGACTAGTTGACAATCTAGTCGGTCAACATTTGTTCTTGGACCGACTAAGTCAATGTGTATTCAGACTATTTCACTTTGCCTCTTAGTCGGTCTACGTTCACTGACTGACCGACTAGTTGTGAAACTAGTCGGTCAGAATGTCTTCTTGGACCGACTAGTTATCTAGGTCTGAAATCTTCATCTGTTCACTGTTCACCTCTTAGTCGGTTCATGTTGTTTCACCGACCGACTAGTTGATGAACTAGTCGGTCAGTGGTTGTTCTTTGACCGACTAGTCTGCTTCAGATTTAGATCCGTTGGAGTTTTGAAAGCGACGTTTCTCTCTCTCTTTTCTCTTGATCCTTTAAATACCTGAAGGGGTTATTTCATAGGATCCAAGGCTGCTATTTCAGAGCTCTATTGATTCAAAGAGAAGTTCTTTCAACTCTCATCTTCAAGCTCTCCCATTATCAAGAATCTCTCCCTCACTCTTATTCCTCTAGAGAGATTCATTGGTTGTGAGCCTTCCAAGCCAAGGGCTTGATTCTAGGTCATCCATCTCATCCCTAGGCTTCCATTGCTGGTCATCTTCTTGAAGCTAGGGTTTGGTGACTCTTCCTCCATCAAAATCCTCTTTGCCCTAATTTGGTAAGAAATCTCAAGGCATAGGTATTTTGTTGGTAAGCATTTCATTTCAGTTATATTTGAATTGTATACTCTCGGTTGTGAGAGGTTTTGCGTGATCCCGGGTTGTGGGAGTCACGGTCATCGATTGTAGGTCGATTGCGCTTGTGAGGTTTTCGCAAGTGTTCATATTGGAAATCTTGAGTTAGGGTTTCTAACTCAAGTATCCGGAAGGGATCCGGGTGGTTGGGACTTAGGATCACCGGGAACAAGTCGGGGAGACTTGGGTGGATCCGAACCCATTAAACCATTGTGTTTGCGTTTGCATTAATTCTTGATTGCAGTTATTCCGCAACGTTGTTTGTTAATTGCACGATAATTAGGAATAACTCTCCTTATTATTTAAAAGTACTATTCACCCCCCCTCTAGTACATGTGCAGTAGCTTCCCAGGGCACTACAATTGGTATCAAAGCCAAGTACAAAGCTACACATAGCCAAAGTTGAGAGCTATGACGAACAACGACTACAACGTCTTCAGGAACCGCGATGGAGCTTCTTCAGTTATGGAAGGACTATCCTCCGTCAGGCCTCCACACTTCAACGGTACCAACTACGGGTACTGGAAATGCCGGATGCAAATTTTCCTCCGGAGCGCTTCACTATGGAGAGCCACCATGACGGAGTATGTCGAGCCTTCCGAAGAAGATTTTGCGAAGTGGACTCCCGCGGAGGTCGCCGCGGAAGTAGCCAATGCCAAGGCAATGAATGCCTTGAATTGTGCGTTGGAGCCCGAGGACTTCAACAAGATATGCACATGTAAGAGTGCATATCAAATATGGAACCAACTCCTCATATTGCACGAAGGATCGAGTACGGTAAAAGATTCTAAACTCGTCGTTGCTAATAAAGAATTTGAGTTGTTTCATATGGAGCAGGGCGAAACAATGAAGGAATATTACGCTCGCTTCGTGGATATATCAAACGACTTGGAAGCTCTTGGGAAGGTCTATACCCAAAAGGAGAAAGTCGCGAAGATTATCGACGGTCTTCCATCACATTGGGAAAAGCGTACCTACGCCATCGAGGAAGGTAACGACATGAATAAATATACCGTCACACAACTAATGGGTACATTGTTGTCTTACGAGGTACGCAAGGATAGTAAGATCCGAATGAAGGAAAAGATGAAAGCGTACTTGAAGCAAGATGAGCCAAAGAAAAAGACGATTGCCTTCAAGGCCGCTCCATCTACCGATGATGAAGAATCGGAAGATGATTTGGACATGGAATCCATTGCCCGTATGGCAAGGAAGTTCGATCGATTCCTCCGAGAAGGTATATCTTTGAATAAATCTAAAGTTAGTTCGACTAATGCTTCTACTCTCGTGTGTTATAAATGCAACAAGCCAGGACACATCAAACCGGATTGTCCTCTCTACAAACACAAGGAGAAAGGGAAAGCATCGAAGTACGACAAGTCGAGAAAGTACAAGAAAGGACTTGTCGGCACATTCACCGACTCCGAAGAGGATTCCTCAAGTGGAGAGTCGGATGATGGAAGAGTGGAGAAAGCAAAACTTTGCTTCATGGCTAATGAGGCAAAAGTTCGAAAGTCCTCATTCGATGATAGCGAGGATGAAAGCAAGGATGGTAGCGATGATGGAAGCGGAGAACCTACTATTGATGAAATGAGGTTAGCTAACCAAGAAATTTGGTCTAAATTTACTAAATTAGTAGATAGATATAATAAGACCAAAGATGAACTTGTTAGCCTCCAAACCTCTCCTAAGTCTACCATCACCAACAATGACACCATTGTTGAGACACTCGCCAATGAGAAAGCAAGTTTGCTTACTCATAATGGCTTGTTGAGAAATGAGGTGAAGTCCCTCAAATCTCAGCTTGAGCATGTTCGTGTTGAGGATTCGGATGAACATGTGATAGCCGATTTGACGTCTCAAAACTCAACTTTGAGTATTGAGAATAAGAATCTCAAATCACGTGTTTATGTACTCACATCGCAAGTATCCACTTTGGATGCTTCTTTGCATTCCCTCAAAGAGAAGTATGAGTGCACGTTAGGCCGTATCAATGATTTCAATAAAGGTAAGGGCCATTTGGATAATATCCTAAATGACTTACTTCCGGCCAAACACCACATTGGCTTGGGGTATAAGATGGGAGACTCATCCAAATCGCCTACCACCTTTGTTAGGCCGACATCCGATGCCTCGACGAGTGGGAGCAAACACCCCATTGGTAGTTCTCCTACCAATAGTGCTTCCACTTCGTACACACCCCCGATTGGAAAGAAACCCACTTTGGGTAGACCTCCAAAGAGGGGTCATGCATTTTTGTACTCACATGCTATGCCACGTAGGAACACACATCCTACTCCACCGGTGCATGCTAATATTAATGATGATTTTTATGGTCCGCACCCACGAGCACGTGCTAACACTCATATGAGACACTCACATGCACGTAATCATGCTCATGCACATCCTAATGCATATGTTCAAACATCTCATCCACATGTGCATGCCTACTCTCATAATCATCCTCATGCATACACACCTCATGCTTATCCACGTATGTATGCTACACCACATCATGGATCTCATGCTCATCATAATGCTATTGCTAGAACTCATGCTCCTAGGCCACATGCACCACATAGAAATCAAACTTTTGTGCATGCAACCACTAGGAAGAGGATTCCCAAAATGTACACTATTTGGGGTCCCAAGAACACTAGCGATGATGCTATGAATGTTTATGTGAAATCATATATTAATGATGTTATTTTGAATGATGATTATGTTGGGAAGTCAAGTTCCTCTTGGACTTGGTTTCCGAAGGGTTAGTTCCTTTAACCTTTCAATGCTTGGTACCATGAGCTTATGATCATGTTATGGGTACCAAGGCATTTGTTTATAAATTTGATTTTGATTACATTAACTCATGGGTTACAATTATTTTAATTTCATATTTCAAATTTGTTGTCTAACCCATTGGATCCAAAAGGGTTTTTGGATACCAAAATGAAGTTGTCTAGGTTCAATCCACCGTGGGATACCAACCCTACCAACTCCTCGATTTGCGAAGACTTTCATTCAAACGGAGTTGATGGTGCTTAGGTAATGCACCAATGTAGGGGGAGCTTAATGTTGTAAGTATAATATTACATTTGGTATCCATAAGGGTTGAATGCATGCTTGGTTAGAATATATTTCTTTACATTGGTATCATTTTGTTTCTCCTAGCATGATAGAATTATGAATGCCATAAATGCTTTGAAATTCTTATCTATTTTGGCATGATATGTTTTTAAAATTTATTATGATGATTTTCGTATCACTTTTATCACCTTGTCACTTCTCATCGAACACTTCACTTAGTTTTGATGTGCTTTTACTTTATGTTCATTTTCGATCGATATTGTGACATTTGATATTCTATGATGTGCACCGCTCTTCTGATGGTTCATTCCTTTGTGCACATTTTATGTATGTATCTGATATTGATCTCGTCGCTCGACGATTCATTTTGATTCAATAGCTTTAGTTGTATGAAAACATAGAATTGTTTTCCATGCACTAAAATATCTATAAATGTTGATATTGGAGAGTAAATTCATTTCATCAATAAGTGAATTTACATTTGATATTTTGATGATTTAAGTTTTCGATTTTCGACTATGGTCTCATTGACACGCTTTGATTTTATTCGAATTTTATTTTGGTGTCATATGAAACGTGGTCGTATTCTTAGACTCCCATGCTTAATGGATTATTTGGACATGATTTATTGTCATTGGCTTCCTCCCGCACTTTTTGGATTATGCCAAAGGGGGAGAGATATAATAATGGCATAATAATGGCATGTGCTAAATGATAATTTACCATGAATCTAATTTGATATGTTAGATTCAGGGGGAGTTAAGATATAAAAATGGATTACAAATCTTAAATCTCAAATATTGGATTTGCATTTTTTACTTTCCTCGTCTGCTTGATGTATGTGCTTATTATTTCATATGGAACTAATGTGTCATCAATGCAGGGGGAGTAAGTATATTTCATTTAGTTCATTATTTTTGATTATTATTTATGTTGGGTTGTCATCACCAAAAAGGGGGAGAATGTTGAGTATTGGACTCCCCGGATTTGGTTTTGGATGATGAGCAAACATAAATATATCATGAACTAACAATTTGTGAGCGCAGTTATGGAGATCGTCGCCAAATTCATGTGAACATCCAAAGCGACGTCTCAAGACTTCTCAAAGCGCGTGATCGCATGCCTAAAGCTTCGTTGAAGCTTTTGTGCCTTCTTTGAAGTCAAGAATGAAGATTGAAGCTTTGAAGACGGATCGCTAAGGTTTATTTTATAGTCTTTTAGCTTCGATTTATAGAATGTTAAGCCTTGAGTAATTCTTACATCTATATCTTCATAACGCTCATATCGTAGCTCTAGGATCTTCGTAGAAGTCCATTCTAACTTTCCCGAAGCATCGCGCTTCGATTCGGACTTCTAGTGCATGTTAGTTGGTACAAGAACAAGTACTGACCGACTAGATGGTGATCTAGTCGGTCGGCAACTGTTCTTGGACCGACTAGTTTGATTCCTTAATTTCTTGTTCAGTACTGTTTACAGTTAGTCGGTCTACGTTGACTCACCGACCGACTAGTTTGCGCACTAGTCGGTCAGTGATGCTTCTTTGACTGACTAGTTGTGTTTTACTGTACATGCTAAATTTCTCCTAAGCTACTGTTTATCGTTAGTCGGTCTAAGAACGTTTGGTGACCGACTAGTTGACAATCTAGTCGGTCAACATTTGTTCTTGGACCGACTAAGTCAATGTGTATTCAGACTATTTCACTTTGCCTCTTAGTCGGTCTACGTTCACTGACTGACCGACTAGTTGTGAAACTAGTCGGTCAGAATGTCTTCTTGGACCGACTAGTTATCTAGGTCTGAAATCTTCATCTGTTCACTGTTCACCTCTTAGTCGGTTCATGTTGTTTCACCGACCGACTAGTTGATGAACTAGTCGGTCAGTGGTTGTTCTTTGACCGACTAGTCTGCTTCAGATTTAGATCCGTTGGAGTTTTGAAAGCGACGTTTCTCTCTCTCTCTTTTCTCTTGATCCTTTAAATACCTGAAGGGGTTATTTCATAGGATCCAAGGCTGCTATTTCAGAGCTCTATTGATTCAAAGAGAAGTTCTTTCAACTCTCATCTTCAAGCTCTCCCATTATCAAGAATCTCTCCCTCACTCTCATTCCTCTAGAGAGATTCATTGGTTGTGAGCATTCCAAGCCAAGGGCTTGATTCTAGGTCATCCATCTCATCCCTAGGCTTCCATTGCTGGTCATCTTCTTGAAGCTAGGGTTTGGTGACTCTTCCTCCATCAAAATCCTCTTTGCCCTAATTTGGTAAGAAATCTCAAGGCATAGGTATTTTGTTGGTAAGCATTTCATTTCAGTTATATTTGAATTGTATACTCTCGGTTGTGAGAGGTTTTGCGTGATCCCGGGTTGTGGGAGTCACGGTCATCGATTGTAGGTCGATTGCGCTTGTGAGGTTTTCGCAAGTGTTCATATTGGAAATCTTGAGTTAGGGTTTCTAACTCAAGTATCCGGAAGGGATCCGGGTGGTTGGGACGTAGGATCATCGGGAACAAGTCGGGGAGACTTGGGTGGATCCGAACCCATTAAACCATTGTGTTTGCGTTTGCATTAATTCTTGATTGTAGTTATTCCGCAACGTTGTTTGTTAATTGCACGATAATTAGGAATAACTCTCCTTATTATTTAAAAGTACTATTCACCCCCCCTCTAGTACATGTGCAGTAGCTTCCCAGGGCACTACAAGGGGGGGACAGTGGGCTCACCAAGGAGGTTGCGGCCCAGCAGAAGCTCCTGGAAGAGGAAATGGAGGTTGCGCGGCTGTGGAGGCATCGGGAGGAAGCGGCCGCCGCGCAAAGGCATTTGGACGAAGCGGCCGAGACCGCCAGGAGGGCCTACCAGGACGAAGAAACCGCCCGCGCCAGCTCCGCTTCATCTTCGCGGAGCGCGAAAGGCTAAGGAGGGAAACCGAAGGCAACCGGGAAATCCCGGAGGTGACGGCGACGGGCCGGCGGCTCGGGGACGGGCGGGGACCGTTGTTGGCCAGGTCCCCAACGGGAGGAGGGAGTCCACCTCGCCAGCACTACTCCCCCGATCACCTGTGCGAGGAAGCCGTTTGTCGACAACTACGCTTCCTCACCGCCGAGCGCGAAAGGCTTTTGCGGGAGAATCAGGAGCGGATGGAGATCCGGGGGAAGGCGGCCAGGGGGCGATGGCACTGGGAGAACTGTAGCCCGTAACCCGTCGAATCCTCGACCCGGGGAAGGAGCCCCGCCAGGCGACCGTCACGCTACTCCCTGAGGCGGGAGGACCATCGGCAGCCGAGGCGCGACCGGAGCCAGACCCCGGAATGGTGGAGAGGGGATGCGCCCGAGCGCCATGCCTATCCAGAGGAGGCCACGCCGCTTGCACGGTGGATCACGTCTGCCCCGAGGCCAATAAGGTTCAAACCTCCCCGCCTGGCCACATACAACGGAAGAGGCGACCCCCTCACACACGTGCAACAATACCGGGGGGCGATGGAGGCGCAGGATGTGGATGAGGCGTTCATGTGCCGGCATTTCTCCCAAAGTCTGAGGGACACCGCGTTGGCCTGGTACTTCGGCCTACCTGCAAGATCCGTCGGGGGCTTTGGCGAGCTGTCCCACAAGTTCTGCCAAGAGTTTCAGGCCGGGCGGACGAAGAAGAAGCCCTTGGACTATCTCAGCACGATAGTCCAAGGAGAAGGGGAGACAACTGGTAGATACCTCCGCCGCTTTCAGGATGAGAGATGGGTGGTGATGACATGCGACGACGATGTACTTATGCTGGCCTTCAAGACGGGATTGCGGACTCGGAGCCTCCACAAATCCCTGCTCCGAGATCCGCCGACCGACTATGAGGCACTGGTTACGATGGCGGAGAGGCACGCATTGGCCGAAGAGACTCTCGGCACAAAGGCCCTATTTCCCCCGGCGAAGCCACTCCAGGGCGAGCCCCGGTCACACCCTCGGCCAAGGCAAGAAGAGGGGCACCGAGGTCGCGACCAGTTGGCCCGACCAAGGCGCGAACCGCCGGGGCGACGCCCGCAAGATCGCCCTGGCCCGGCGCGTGAGTTCGCCCCGGCCCAAGGGTCCAACCGAGCCATCCCAAGACAGGAAGGCCCCTTGCAAGCACACTACACACGGCTCAATGCCCCCATGTTGGAGGTTCTGGCCGCGGCGACACGGGCCGGACTATTGCCGGAGCCTCCCCGGTGGATGAGGTCGGACCCGGCGACGCGGGATCTCCGGAGGTATTACCGATATCACCGGGACCACGGCCACGATACCGACCATTGCTACACTCTTAAGAGAGAGATCGAGCAGCTGATCCAGGCGGGCCACTTGGGAGGCTTCGTGGGGGGTAGGCGGGCAGTACAAGGAGAGAGAGCCCCCCGGGAGGCGCGGGGCCCGGAACCGCCGGCGGACCGCGATCGGGAGGAGCCACGCCCCCTCGGGGCGATCATGCGCATTGAGATGACAAGCGGGGGGCCGCCCCCCGGGGGGACGTCGCCCACGATCTCGAAGGCAGGTGGCCGACAGGTGATGGTGGCGGGTGCCAGCAGCCGGCCGAAGCGGAGAAGGACAAACCGACCCCCTATCACCTTTACCGAGGGAGATCAGCAGGCAGTTGGGAGTCAGTGCGATGACGCCCTCGTCGTCGAGGCTCGGATCAGGGTGGTCGTCGTCAGCCGGCTCCTGATTGACACCGGTAGCTCCTGCGACATCCTGTTCCTGTCCACGGTCGAAAGGATGGGGCGGGGGCGGGCAGACCTAGAGCCCTGCGCGGGCCCCATTGTCGGCTTCACCGGCCATATGATCCCCATATTGGGGACGATCACCCTGCCAATGACTCTGGGGGAGGAACCGAGGGTCGTCACCAGGGAGACACGGTTCGTCATCGTCGACGTCACGTCGGCGAACAACAGAATCATTGGGCGACCATACATGACGGCCATAGAGGCGCTCCCCAGCCTGCTACACCAAATAATGAAATTTCGGACCCCGCAGGGGGTGGGACTGGTGCGGGGAGCCCAGGAGGTGTCTGGGGGCCGCATCAAAGGGCCAGCCAGGCGCGGGAGACCGAAGCGGGCCCTGGCGGTCCTCATCCCTGACGAAAGGGAGGACTTCTGCGACCAGCGGCCGACCCCGGCTGAGGAGGTCGAGGAGGTTCCCGTAGCCGCGGATGAAGAGAGAACCGTCTCCATCGAGACGAAACTCCCGGCCGCCCTGAGGGCGGCCCTTATCGGCCTGCTCCGGGAAAATGCGGATGTATTCGCATGGTCACCCGCAGACATGCCGGGGGTTGACCCGACGGTGATCTCCCATAGGTTGAACACGGACCCAGAAGCCCGACCGGTCTGACAGAAGAAGAGAAGCGCGGGGGGCGAAAAGAAGAGGGCGGCCGAGGAAGAAGTAGAGCGGCTCCTCGAAGCCAAGTTTTTCCGCCCAATGGATTACCCGGACTGGCTCGCCAATGTCATTTTGGTGAAGAAGCCCAGTGGAAAGTGGCGCATGTGCGTCGACTTCACCGACCTCAACAAGGTGTGCCCAAAGGACAGTTTCCCCCTGCCCCGGATCGACCGCTTGGTGGACCAGGCGTCCGGTTACGAGTTGTTAAGCTTTATGGACGCCTTCTCGGGGTACAACCAGATACCGATGGAGGAGGAGGACGAGGAGAAGACATCCTTTGTCACCGACAAGGGCACCTTCTGCTACACCAAGATGCCCTTTGGGCTGAAGAACGCCGGGGCAACCTATCAGCGGATGGTAGACCGAATATTCGGCCCTCAGGTGGGGTGAAACTTGGAGGTCTACATCGACGACATGCTGGTAAAGAGTAGGAGGGCCCCAGACCACCTCGCCGAGTTACAGGAAACGTTCCAGAGGGTCCGCCGATACAACTTAAGACTGAACCCCGCAAAGTGTATCTTCGGCGTGCAGTCGGGAAAATTCCTGGGCTTCATGATAACGAAGCGCGGGATCGAGGCGAACCCTGACAAGGTGACGGCCCTCATCAATATGGCAGAACCTCGGACGATCCGGAACTTGCAGCGACTGAACGGCCGGATCGCTGCACTGGGGCGATTCCTGTCGAAATCTGCGGAGAAGTCACTCCACTTCTTCAGGGTCTTGTGCACTGCCTTTGGCGAAGCTAAGAATAAGAGGAAGGTGATCCCGTGGGACAACGACTGTGCACGGGCGTTCGCGGAGCTGAGGGCTTACCTACAAAGTCCTCCGCTCCTCGCACGGCCGGAAGAAGGCGAACCCCTGGGGTTGTACTTGGCAACCAACGAAGAGGCCGTTAGTTCCGTCTTGATCAAGGAGGAAGGGGGGGGTGCAGCGCCCTATTTACTACGCCAGCCGGATCCTCCGCGAGGAGGAGACCCGCTACAGTCCCATCGAGAGGGCCGCCTACTGCCTAATCACCACCGCCCGAAAGCTCCGACCCTACTTCCAGGCCCATCCCATCGCAGTCCACACCAACATGCCCCTCGAGAAAAACCTGAAGAGGTTGGAGCGGTCGGGGAGGATGCTCAACTGGAGTGTCGAGCTCAGCGAGTTCGACTTAACGTACAAAGCCCGGACGGCGATCAAGGGCCAGGCGCTGGCCGACTTCGTGGTGGAATGCACCACAGGGGGCACTCCGGGGGACCAACCAGAGCCCCCATCGGCGACCGTGTCCCCACGGGGGACCGGGGGGGGGGGGGGGGGGGGGGGGGGGGGGCGAACCCTCAAAGCCCGCCCGGACGGACGTGGACGAATTGTGGACCATCCACGTCGACGGCTCCGCGACAGGATCCGGGACGAGGGCGGGTATCGTCATCCAGACCCCCGACGGTTGCTCGTTGGAATACGCCCTACGCTTCAACTTCCCGACCACTAACAATGTCGCGGAATACGAGACCGTGGTTAACGGATTGAAGCTCGGTAGGGTGGTGGGGGCGACGAACGTGTTGCTCCTAGTGACTCATGGCTCGTCGTCCAACAGATCCTGGGAAGCTTCTAGGCTCGAGAAGAAACAATGAAGCGTTACCTTAAGCGCATCCAGATCGAACTCCGCAAGTTCAAGAAGGCGGACGTCCAGCACCTGCCCCGCTCCAACAACCTCCGGGCAGACGCCCTATCTAAGCTGGCCTCCTCCTCCGCAGCCGAGATCGGGAAGTCCATCTACGTCGAAAGCCTATTGACCCCAACCATTGACGAAGAAGAACTGATGTGTGCGGGCACGGTGACGACGTGGATGACCCCCATTATGAAGTACTTGGAGACGGGGGAACTGCCCGAGGAGCGGATGCTGGCTAAAAAGGTGGAGAGACGGGCCCTGTCATTCGTACTCCTGGACGGAGTGATGTACCACCGCCGCTGCGCCAATTTCGACGTCCTGCCCTATCTAAAATGCTTGGGCCCGGAGCAGGCCGAGCAAGTCATCCGCGAAGTGCACGAAGGCTTAAACGGAAACCACCATGGCGGTCGCACCATCGCCCACAAAATAATATGCCAGGGGTACTATTGGCCGACAATGATCCAGGACGCGGTACAATACGTCAAGAGGTACGAGGCGTGCCAGAAATTCTGCCGACGGATGACCGCACCTCCGGCCAACTTGATGCCCATCGTGAGCCCGATCCCATTCGTCAAATGGGGACTCGACATCCTTGGGCCTTTCCCGAAGGCCTCCAGGGGAAGGAAATATCTAGTCGTCGCCGTGGACTACTTCACGAAGTGGGTGGAGGCAGAGCTGCTAGCGCGTATCAAGTGGACGGACATGAAGGGCTTTATCTGGCAATCCATTATATGTCGCTTCGGGATACCCCGCTCGATAGTCACGGATAACGGAAGGCAGTTCGATTGCGAAGGCTTCCGTGACTTCTGTTCGGGCTAGGGGATCAAACTCCATTTTGCGTCAGTCGCCCACCCGCAGTGCAACGGAATGGCGGAGGCCGCGAATAAATGCATCTTGAACCCTATGAAGAAAAAAGTGGACGCCGCCCTTGGGGTGTGGGTCGACGAGCTGCCGGGAATCCTATGGTCCTATCGCACCACCCACAAGGCCTCGACAGGAGAAAGCCCGTTCATGCTAGCATACAGATCGGAGGCGGTCGTTCCCGTGGAGATTGGAGAAGAGACGCTCCGACTAAAACTCTTCGACGAAGAGATCAATGGAGAGGGACTCAGCCTCAGTCTTGAATTTATAGACGAGGTAAGAGACCGGGCCCTGACGAGCCTCGTCAAGCACAGCCAGAAGATGGCGCGACACTACGACTCCCGGGTGAAGCAGCGGACTTTCAGGATCGGTGACTTGGTCCTCAGAGACGCCACCTTCTGACCCGAGACCGCCCTACGGGGAAAGCTGGCCGCCAAATGGGAAGGGCCCTACAAGGTCATCGATATCGTCGGACCAGCCACGTACATCTTGGCAACCCCCGATGGGAACGAGCTGGCTCATCCTTGGAACGCAAAGCACCTGCTAAAGTTCTACCAATAGTTGTGAGTTTTTCTTTTATATATACGAAATACACATCTATCCGCTTTCCCTAACATTGTTGTTTCTACATAAGTTTTTCAGCGCCAAACCTCCAAACCTCTGGGGCAGGGCCAACCCTAGCCATCCAAACCAGAGAAGGGCACGGGCCGGGCTACGCACCCGCTCCCCCCCTCAAGACCTCTGGGGCAGGGCCAACCCTAGCCACCCAAACCAGAGAAGGGCACGGGCCGGGCTACGCGCCCGCTCCCCCTCAAGACCTCTGGGGCAGGGCCAACCCTAGCCACCCAACCCAGAGAATGGCACGGGCCGGGCTACACATCCGCTCCCCCCCCTCAAGACCTCTGGGGCAGGGCCAACCCTAGCCACCCAAACCAGAGAAGGGCACGGGCCAGGCTACACGCCCGCTCCCCCCTCAAGACCTCTGGGTCAGGGCCAACCCTAGCCACCTAAACCAGAGAAGGGCACGGGCCGGGCTACGCGCCCGCTCCCCCCCTCAAGACCTCTGGGGCAGGGCCAACCCTAGCCACCCAAACCAGAGAAGGGCACGGGCCGGGCTATGCGCCCGCTCCCCCCCCCCTCAAGACCTCTGGGGTAGGGCCAACCCTAGCCACCCAAACCAGAGAAGGGCACGGGCCGGGCTACGCGCCCGTTCCCCCCCTCAAGACCTCTGGGGCAGGGCCAACCCTAGCCACCCAAACCAGAGAAGGTCACGGGCCGGGCTACGCGCCCGCTCCCCCCTCAAGACCTCTGGGGCAAGGCCAACCCTAGCCACCCAAACCAGAGAAGGGCACAGGCCGGGCTACGCGCCCGCTCCCCCCCTCAAGACCTCTGGGTCAGGGCCAACCCTAGCCACCCAAACCAGAGAAGGGCACGGGCCGGGCTACGCGCCCGCTCCCCCCCTCAAGACCTCTGGGGCAGTGCCAACCCTAGCCACCCAAACCAGAGAAGGGCACGGGCCGGGCTACGCGCCCGCTCCCCCCCTCAAGACCTCTGGGGCAGGGCCAACCCTAACCACCCAAACCAGAAAAGGGCACAGGCCGGGCTACGTGCCCGCTCCCCCCCTCAAGACCTCTGGGGCAGGGCCAACCCTAGCCACCCAAACCAGAGAAGGGCACGGGCCGGGCTATGCGCCCGCTCCCCCCCTCAAGACCTCTGGGGTAGGGCCAACCCTAGCCACCCAAACCAGAGAAGGGCACGGGCCGGGCTACGCGCCCGCTCTCCCCCTCAAGACCTCTGGGGCAGGGCCAACCCTAGCCACCCAAACCAGAGAAGGGCACGGGCCGGGCTACGCACCCGCTCCCCCCCTCAAGACCTCTGGGGCAGGGCCAACCCTAGCCACCCAAACCAGAGAAGGGCACGGGCCGGGCTACGCGCCCGCTCCCCCCTCAAGACCTCTGGGGCAGGGCCAACCCTAGCCACCCAAACCAGAAAAGGGCACAGGCCAGGCTACGCGCCCGCTTCCCCCCTCAAGACCTCTGGGGCAGGGCCAACCCTAGCCACCCAAACCAGAGAAGGGCATGGGCCGGGCTACGCGCCCGCTCCCCCCCTCAAGACCTCCGGGGCAGGGCGTAGGCAAGGCCGCGTAACCACACCCCAGACTTGGTACCCTTGAAAAGTCGAACCTGGGAAAGAGGACAAGTACACGTAAACCGGGGCAAATGAGGCGACAGTACCCGAGGAGGCTGCCCCGATGCGACTCGACGAAACGAAAGGACGCTCGAGAAATACGCCGCCATTAATGATACACTACAAAAGAGGTTCCCTAACCGCCACCTGGAAAAAGCGGTTTCCAACGTGCGTGATTCTGAGGAGCCCATCAATAATGCCAGCTCATCGCAATAACTATGGAGGAAACCGTCAACAAAATCCCCCTATAAATACACCTCTCACCCTCCCGAAAGAGAGAAGAACAAAGAGTCGAAAGATATAAGGTATCGGTCCCAACACCCCCCACCCACTGGGAAACGGGCCGAGACGCCTCGTCCTAACAAAAGGGAGATCACCGACCACCAGTGGTTCCCCCCACCCTGGACGGTGGTCGCTGCATCTCCACAACCTCCGATAGGATATTCCTCTTACAAACGGATCGCCAATAGGATATTCCTCTTACACAAGGGAAATACACCTTTCACGCCTCCATCTGCTCTAAACAAGGTCGAGTCGGAGAAAGGTAGGCATTCGACCCCCGCCGGTAGGAAAAGCAAGAGCCCCCCGGGCTTGCAAGCCAACACCTCCTTGCAGTCGACCTCTGGACGGGGACCTCGGTAAGGCTGCATCCCCGACGAGCCCAAACGGCGAGTCATGGCGTGTCAACCCGCCCCAGCACAATCGGGACCCGAACCCCGCCCTCAAACCCAAACAGCGAGGCGTGGAGGGGAGGCGGCCCGATCGTCAGGATTCCCCCCACCCTCAAACCCAAACCGCGAGGCGTGGGGGGAGATGACAAAGCTATGGAGAGAAGGCGGCCCGATCGTCAGAACCCCCGCCCCCGGGACAAAAACCACAGCAAGACGGCTTCCCTGGTGAGCCCCCCCAGCGCTTCCACCCGACCAAGGAGACCTGGCAACCCGTCAGCGCATTGGACAGACGCTCACCTAGGCGCCAAGAACAACTGACGATAAAAAGGCCCACCCGGCAAAGGGTAACCCCTAAATCAGGAGGTCACTCACCGCAGGCGAGGACAGTTCCACAGCCCGCCCCGAGCCGGAGCTTACCCCCAAGAACGGGCGATAATCTAAGTACCCGTGTGCGAACCATAGAAAGGTTCTTGTAAATATAAATGAAAACATTTATCTCCATCAAAGTCGTTTTAACTTTCGGAAAACGCCATAGCATGAAACAATAGCCCCACCAAAGGGCGAGCGAGCTTACGAAACGGAACCACCCCTCACGGTGGGTAAAGCAGGGACAGAGAATCGCCCCCCGTACTAACTTCGGACGCCCAGTAAGTATACCCCCACAGTCCGAACCCCCCGATAACAGGAAGGACCGACGTTTCTAAACGAGACCCCTCGCCAACTAAAGTCCGCCATACCTTTCAGACAAAGGTGAAGGGGTTAAACTGAGGCCCGCTCTGCGGGGCCGCTTCCACCCGAGACAGAATCCACCCGCAACAGACACCCGGGGGTCAACCATGCTACGAGTAGCCCCTGTTCGTAATAGGGCGGCATGTCTCATCCCGATCGCATCCAGTGATCCTCCGTCCCGCCCAAACACCACACATAGTCCATCAACATCCCCTTTCCCCAGACCTCGTGCTCTCGAGCAAGGGAATGTTGGGGGCAGTAATTGTGTACACAAGCAAGAAAACAAAATAGGCAACACCAGCGACAAAACACGGCAAAGACCGGCTTCCCAATGGCGACTCGCCCTCCTCGGTAGGGGCTGACCGGTCCGGCCCGCACAGCGACCAACTACCCGAGGCCGGCCACCCAAACCACCTCAAGAATCCCCCGCCCGGATTAGGACCACGATCCTCGAAAACCCAACTTCGGGAATAAGGACAAAGACACGTAAACCGGGGCGGACCGGTCGTAAGCCAGAAATCGCGAAACAATGCCCGTTGGGTATACGCCTGGCACCGATAAGGCAGCGCCACGACGCGACTTGACGAAGCGATAGGACACTCGACAAACACGCCCTCAGCATCAACACGCCCCCCGAGAGGCCAGGACAGACGAACCGTGTCAGGTGCCGCCAGGAAAAAGTGGTCCACAAAGCGCGTGATTCGGTGTTGCCCCTTAATGGCACTTGTCCCTCATGCTATCCAAGGTGAACCCTTCTGCAGAATCCCTCCATAAGTACCCCCACCTTCAGAGTTTAGGGAAGAGCGGGAGATACACGAAAGGGATTCGCATCCACTCACATCGGGTATGAAACGGCCCCGAACGCCCCACCAAGCTACAAAGAAGGCCGATGACCACCGACGGGCCTCACTTCCCCCCAACGGTGACCGCCTCCACTCCACGACCTCTGATAGGATGTTCCCCTTACACATGGGAGGTCCCGCCCACCAGCCTTCCTCCTGCTCGTTACCAGATGAAACGGCAGGCCCGGAAGACTAGCCGCGGGCCGACACGCCCCAATTAACATCCACCCCACGTCGATCCCTACCGGGTGTGAGGGCGGAAACCCCCAACGGGTCTCCCAGCGACCCACCTGCCTGCCCCCAACCTTCCCCGCGACGTCGGCCCACCAGACTCCCCCTGGGAGGGCGACGCCACCCCCACCACCTCGTCCTCCGCCTCCTCCGGGGTTCCCCTTCTGTGTGCGAGATCCCCGGCGAGGCTGGGCAACCTTCCAGCGTGGCTACGGCGAGACAGAACGCGAGGAAGCGAGGAAAGGGAAAGGAAGAAGGTCCACCCGACAAACGAGGGTCAGCCCCCCCGAAGGGGGGGGGGTCACCACGGGGCTGCATCCCTGACGAAGCCAAACGGTGATTCACGGCACGTCAGCTCGCCCCAGGACAATGAGGCAGAAGGAATTCAGCGGTCAGTAGAAAGGAAGACCGCCCCGCAACGGGGACCTGCTCACCCCGATGCAGCGGGCGACGAGTTAAAACAACCTCCTGCTCCGACCACAGGTCTGGGCACACCTGCCCTACGGTTGTAGATACCACCTGGATCTCCTGTAGAGGCCGATGAATAATATTCTTCCTTACTTGCCCCTCACTCTAAGCCCAAGTGCACAACAGCTAGGAATTCCACCAGGCACAGTGCGGCTAAAGCATCGCAAAAATAACAACCACATCCGGTAAACACGTCACAACGAAAACCATGGCCTCCTCGAGAAAGTCGGGCTCCCCCAAAGTCCGACCCAGCCGCCACATACAATGGCACGTCGTTAAGGGGCAACGCCCCTCCCCTAATCGCAGTAACCCACCTCGTCTGGCTCCCAGTCGGGAATAGATCTCGCGATCCCGCAACAGCGGGCGATACTCCACGGGAGCCGCGTCGCCACTCCTGAGCGTGGACCCAAGTCCGAACCATGTTAGAAGGGAGGTAGTGTTATGCCATCCGAGCCGAGCCGGGTTTCCGCATCGCACTCGAATACCGGGGGTAATTGTTACGACCTAAAGATCGTAGGAATACGATCCCCGCCCAGATCCGCTGACATACCCCATTAACTCACCCCCGCGCGAAAGGGCCGCCATCCCGAAGGTCCGAGGCTACACGGGAATGGGCGCACCTTGCAGCACTCCCCCCTCCCGACCGAGGCGTACAACCGCAGCTGCTCGGCCCTCCAGGGGCAGTGCGCTTGGGAAGCGCCCAGGTAGTGCCGCCGGGGATGCTGACGTAGGCATGTGCATATCCCTCCTCGCCAGCGGCCCACGACCCGCGACCAAAAAGGGGCACAGCCGGGCCGAACAACCTCCGAGCAGGCCGACCCGGCTGGTCCCCATGAACCACGGCGCCGGGGATAGCATAGCCAGACCTTTTAGTTCATCACATACGACAAACAACCTAGGCTAAGGACACGACTGACACTAACGCCGCCCGATCATCTGACAAAGCGCCCCCTGACACTTAATGCTTTCGGCCCTGACATCCTGACAAAAGTGCCCCCGGCCGTTGCACCGTCTGACAAGAGCAGGGCAGGCACTCATGTTCCTGACATCCTCGTCCGAAGCTTCCACTGACAACCGAGCCAGCTCAGCACGTCGAGTCAGCATGCCAGGTTAGCCCCACCTAGTCATCTCTCGTCAGGTATAAATACCCCCTCACTTCTTACGGTGAGGGGGTTGGCAAATTCTCTCTCTCAATCCATTATTCACACACGAGGGCAAAGGTCGTCCACATCTTTGTTCTCCCACTTATAGCTCGCCACGTATGGTAGACACACCCTCAGTCCGACCGGCGTGCCTAGCCCCGTTTTTAGCCCTATTACTGACTTAGGCATCGGAGGGGCTAAGGGTTAGATCCCAACCCCGCCCTTCTGATGAGTTGCTCGTGGTGTAGGAAAGCTCACCCCTTGGTCGACGTCAACCTCGGGCTCCTGCCACCCGATCTTCTTCCGCCGTGTCCGATGAGATTTGACTCCGTGGCCACACCCGGCGGCAAGTTTAGCCTCTTCACCCCACTAATCACTTGTTAAATAACTCACCTAAACCATCGTATCAATATAACCATCGTGCCCTTGGTTCCCCTCAATACAAATTCATTGTACGCGAGTTCCACCTCGTAACAAATATCATCCTTGATTATCATGGTCCCGTTACTACAATTTCGGGACCTTATAATATAATAGAAGGATCAGGTGAAGCAATTTTATTGCTCCCAAATCAAACGCAAGTTATAATAAAAGATGCTTTATTTTCTCCAAAATCAAATAGAAATCTACTAAGTTTCAAGGACATCCATTTAAACGGATATCACGTGGAAACTAATGATTTCAATAATATTGAATATTTGTATGTTACTCGTCATAAGGATGGTATTAAAACCATCCTAGAACATTCTAAAGGACTCCCGTCGGGCCTTTATCAAACATACATCCAACCTAGAGAAGCTAATCTGATGGTACGCCAGCAGTGTTCTACATCACCAGAATTCAGTCTCTGGCATTATAGACTAGGTCAACCAGGATCGGCAATGATGCACTGCATCATAACCCAATCCCGTAGACATAATTTGAAGAACCTGGAGATTCTTCAAAAGGGTGATTTTCCTTGTCCCCCCCTGTTATAAGGGTAAACTAATCACAAGACCATCCCACCTGAAAGTGGTGTTTGAGTCTCCTAGCATCTTGGAGAGAATACATGGGAACATTTGTGGGTCAATTCATCCATTGTAACGGTCGCTTTCCAACCTTATGGATTTTCTGCGTGCACGTGCTTTATCGTGCACGTATTTTATTTACCTCTTTCTGGATTCCGGTATATATGATGTGATATACCGTTGTGACCGTATGAGAGTGTAGAATTTTATTGTAATTTTTGGGAACGTTATTTCACAGCTCGTTTTCTCGCAAAACGACTTTAAATGGAGGGGCGTTTTGGTCTTTTGGCCTTAAAACCCAGTTCCCGATTTTACATTAATTTTTGGTAGGCGTAGCACGCGATTAGACCCCGTAGCCCCGTGCTTCTCGTCTCCACGATCGTCCCGGTATTTTCAGTTTATTTTTCGAACACCCGTAGTGAGAGTTATCCTCTAATTAAACCCTAACCGTCGATTTAGCCCTAATCTTTTGAATTTCAAACTGATAAACAGATTTAATTAGACCCCTAATTTTCCTCATGCGTATCATAGGGGTTAATATTCTGTTTTCTAAGGGTACCCACCTTTCCTCCAGATTGCACTTCCCCTATCTCTCTCTCTCTCTCTCTCTCTCTCTCTCTCCCGACAATAATAGAAAATCCAATACCCATTTATCAATAAAATTCATTTTATAACCCTAAGCCAGCTGTAACGACTGCTTTTCATGAATCTGGATTTAATATAATATAATATATGTTTTGGTGGATTTTCTCCTCTTGTGTGGTTTTCGTCTCCGTAGTTTCATTTTCGATCGATTCGTCGTATTTTATCGTTTCTTCCTTAGGATTGTCGATTTCGAAGTATGTCACTCGTGACGGACTTCATAACGGTCGTATCTAACTGTTAGATTAAGCCTAGGAGTCTTAGGAATCGATCCCGGGGCCCCGTGCTCCGTATCGGAACTTTTGGTGCTCATTAGCCGGTGTAAGAAGGGGCACCGACCGACTAGATGACGATCCAGTCGGTCGACAATCCTTCTTGGACCGACTAGTTAGCTTTCTAAATTTCTCAGGAGTTACTGTTTATCGTTAGTCGGTCTAAGAACGTTGGTTGACCGACTAGGTTGCAAACTAGTCGGTCGGCAATGCTTCTTTAACCGACTAACTCATCATCTTATTTTTGTATCAGCTACTGTTTACTCTTAGTCGGTCTAAGAACGTTCATCGACCGACTAGAGGCTAAACTAGTCGGTCAGTATTTGTTCATGGACCGACTAACTCTAAAATCCTATTTTCGTTCAGGAGTTACTGTTTGCACTTAGTCGGTCTGCGTTGGTCGACCGATCGACTAGTTGCCAAACTAGTCGGTCAGTGGTTGCTCTTTGACCGACTAACCAGTGTTAAAACCCTAATTTCTGGGCAGCCGCCAGCTCAACCTATTTATACCCAACCCAAACGACTTCTTCTTCTCCAACACGACCCAAAACCCTAAAATCTTCCCCCTTCAGCCCCCATCTTCCTCCAAGCTCCATTTCTCCATTCCAAGCCCTAGAATCATCATCCAAACCATCCATCTACTCTATCTACCTCTCATCTTCCCCAAAATCTCACCCAAACCCATCAAAATCCCCAAATCCCCCAAAACCCTAATTCTCCCCAAACTTCTCCAATCTTTTCCAGATCTGATCCTAGGGTTCCCCGGAGTGTTCCTTCCGTCTCCTCTTGGTAAGAAATAGATTCCTCTATGTTTTCATAGTCTATTGGTATTTTTATGAAACCCTAATAAATTTCATGTTGTTTGATGGTTGTACCCCCATAACAGTGATTTCCCCATAGATTGGCATCCGTGTGATGGAGTAGTCGCCATCCCCGGTGCTAGGCAAGTGAAACTTGCATCTCTTGATTTAGGCCATGTCTTAGGCCATTTACCTTGCTTTAGCGTAAAAGAGACTAGACGGTGAAAGGATAGCCGTCTAGACGCCTTTGACCTAGCTTGACAACGAAGCTTGGTCCGTCACTTTCATCATGCTTGTATGTCACGTTTACTTTCCTTAACGGTACGCGTATTAACTGTTCATGTCATCCATGCATCCTTAACTGTCATTGCATTTCGCCTGCCATGTTTAATTTAATTAACGGTACGCGAATATGTTCATGTCATTGCATTTCGCATGTCACGTTTAATTTAATTAACGGTATGCGAATTATCTGCTCATGTCATTGCATGCTTGAATACTCATCGTGATTGTGTAGCATCGCTACATACTAGTGCTACTTGTTCCGGCTAGGTGCACCCCTACGCCATACTTATCAAATACACTTTCTGGCTCGTGTTCCAGAAGACGAGCTCATCACAGCCTGCGGGCAATAGGGCACTCGTTGAGTGACCCCTTGTACTTGATACTTGAACACAGCCTGCGGGCAATAGGGCACTCGTTGAGTGATCCCTTGTACCTTACTTGTTACTTGACATTACATGTCACCCCTACCACTTGATACTTGCCACTTGTACTCTCCTTTACCTTACTTGTTACCACCGTACTTTACTTGCCATGCACCATGTTTTAATTGCTAGGTTGCTAGTTTACCATTATTCCCGTTTCCTTGCACAAGTCTTTCGACTTGCTGACATGTGCCCCTTTTCTCTTTTGGGTGACACATGTTAGAGCCCGAGCCTGAGTTACTTGTTGAGGACGAGGTGTTTGCTGACGCCGAGCCCGTGCTTGTGTTTGACGGGGAGTACGTGGACACTGGGGACCAGTCCTAGTGTCTTCGTTGTGTTTTACTTTTATTAGACAGTTGTTTTGTTATCGGTGCGTAGCACCCATACTTGTTGTTGTTGTTCTTTTGTTGGCCTTGTTCTGGGCCTTTAGACTCTTTTCTTTTAGCCTGGTGGCTTTTCTGGATGTTGGACTTTTTGTTGATGTTGGACAATTTGTGAGATGTGGAATTTTTATTTCAGTCTCTACTTGTGTTATTATTGTTATTCTGTCGTGGTTACAGGGACCTGCTTATGTATTATTGACGCTTATCGGGTTTGGGGATTCACAGCTCCACTCCCGTGCGGACCTTTTCACGTCTCGCCTCCATTTTAGGGAAGCGGGTCGTGACACCAGCTAACCCCATTCATTCATGTGAACACACAAAGACCCTAGGGTTTTTTTGTTGTGTTTGTTTTTCAGCCGCCAAACACCCCCCCAACCCAACTTCTCTCTCTCTCGCTATCTCCCTTTCCCTCACTTGACCTCACGCCGGCGACGCCCGACTCCGCCTCGCCGTCAACCCTCCTCCGGTGTCTGCCCCGTCGCCGTCAGAAGCCACCGTCGGCAGCTGACTCGGGTTGAATATTGCATATTTAACCCCCCATTTAGCCTTATTTTGTGCTTATATGATGCTTAATTGGTCTCTAATACGTTCGTATTTTATATATCATCATTTATTAGAGAAATCACTTTATTTGAGCAGAAAACAGCAATTAACTGAGTATTTCTGCACTTTTTATATTTTTCATAGATTGGTCTCGATCTCACGATTCCAACGACTATTTATTTGTATTTTTCTGAGACCTGTGCTAATTACTATGAATTTGTGAATGCAGAATACCAATAAAATGAAGAAATACAGAGGAAATACGTTGAAAATACGAAATACGGCTGTACGTACACGTTCCGCACCAATCTTGGAATCCACGTGTCCATCTTCGCGGGTCGCTGCCCGCTTTGCATCTGAATCTGCATCAATCGTCGCCCCGGTCCGTTCGATCAAGCAGCGAACGGTTGTGATATAGCCACGTGTCCCCCATTTCGCCTCCTTCAGCTCGAATTTGCGTCGATGTGGGCGGTTTGTTGGCAGTCGGATCTTCAATCAACGATCGACATCGAGCCACGTTGCCCGCTCCTCAAATAAGTCCGATCCGACTTAGGATTGTATCCTGACCGTCAGATCGATAAGCGAACGCGTCTGATGCCACCACGTGGCACTAGCAGACGAATCCCGCTCGATTTCTTCTTCTTGCGTGGGCCATCAGATCGACTCTCTTCCGCAGGCGACGCACAGCAGCCCGCGCTACTGCGATTTCCGATCACCGCCTGCCTCGCCCGACCGCCGACTAGCGCCGCCCGATCTCCAGATCGCTGCCACGACCACCCTCGAACCGCCCTCAGCCGCTCTCGCCGCCTATAGAACCGCCGGAGACTCTTCTTGCGTGAAGAGCAGCAGGAGCAGCAGCCCTTCGGCTGCTGTTGTCTTTCTCGGCCGCTGCCCGGCTAATCGGCGCTGCCGTCGACTCCCCTGATCCGGCCGACCACCCCCCCAGGCCGGTGATGCCCTTCGGCAACCTCCCCAAGTCGAACAGCCCCACGGTTAGCCTCCAGCGACGTTGAGACGACGTTTTGACGTCGTTGCTCGCTGTTTTGGCGGCCCCTCGACGCCGCTAACGCCTCCTACGGACCGCTACCGGGCTCGCCTTCGCTGTCCGCTATCCCCGCACGCTACCCTCACTTCCAGTTCGCTGTCAGAACGTTTCTGGTTACGCTACCTGTAGCCGGGACGCCGTAGACGAGGAGGAGATCCCACCGTTCAGACCCTACTTCCGTTCTACGTCAAACACCGGAGAGGTTGGCCCCCCTAACTCGTAGAGAACCCACACTGTAGTTAAAATCAAACCCTAAACTAAAATTTGACAACTGGAACTAAATTTATTTTCAGCATCTGTAAAATGATTGCCCACCGTAGGAAGATCAACGAACGGACTATTTTTCTATGCACATAGGGTAGACGTCGATCTAGACTGAACAAAAACAGTAAAACGTGACCTTTTGACTGATAGGGTAGTCCCGTCAATTTTAGAAACAAACCCTAATAGGATTTGTTGAAAACACGACCTGACACCGTCGTCGTGACCCTGTTTCAGACGGACTACCGCGGACGCGACGCTTGGACGGGATGCTCCGGACGGACGACACACTCGCCACCGCAGGCAAGTGTACTCACTTGTACCTTCGGCTGTGTTTAGGCCTTAGACTCTTAGAATTGTTAAATTGTGAACAAAAGATAACCGGACGTGAAATGATAGTGTCCGGGACGCCCTAGATAGCTTAGACTTGACGACGAAGTCTAAGTTCAACAACAACTTTTGACACCTTAGGGTTATCTTATGTGTGCGTACGTGTGGACCCTCTAGAAGAACCATCACTGTCTTGTCACGTCGTGTCTTGTCATACACAGCCTGCAGGTAATTGGGCACTCTCCAAGTGATCCCTTGTACTGATACACAGCTTGCGAGCAATAGGGCACTCACCAAGCTAGAGTGAGGGATCCCTTGTACGGACTTGTCTTGTCTTGAGCACTGGGGTTAGGGTAGGGTTGAGCGTGCGCACGGGAGAGGGTCTGATCCCCCTCGAACCGTAAGGCGTGAACCCTTCAAGTCACACGTGTCTTGTCTTATTCCCATGCACGAGGTTGAGCGTTCCCTCGGTTGAGAAGGTGCTGGCCGCCTTCTAACCGAAAGACGTGAATCTTAGTGACACACTTCTTGTCTTGTCTTGTCCCGTGCACAAGGTTGAGCATTCCCTCGGTTGAGAAGGTGTTGGCCGCCTTCTAACCGAAAGGCATGAGCCTTAGTGACACGTCTTGTCTTTTCTTGTCTTGTCACGTCTTGTCTGGACCCATTTAGGTTAGTCCCGTAGTCCGTAGCACACGCTACGGCTACTACTTGACGCGTTTTACTTTTCCTGCTCCGTTTACCTTCTTCTGTTACTATGTTATAACCCTAGCATGCTAATCAACCAGTAAATCTGTAACGGCCGCTTTCCGACCGTTCGTATTTTCTACGTGCACGTACTCTTCGTGCACGTATTTTATCTGACTCTTTCTTGGTTTTGGTATATACGCTGTGATATACCGTTTTGACCATATGGAAGTGTAGAATTTTATAGTAATTTTTGGGAACGTCATCTCACTGCTCGTCTTCTCGCAAAACAGCTTTGAATGGAAGGGCGTTTTGGTCTTTTGGCACCAATACGCGGTTCCCGATTTTACGATAATTTTTGGTAGGTGTAGCACGCGATCAGACCCCTTAGCCACATACTTCTCATCTCCACGATCGTCTCGGTACTTTCAGATTATTTTTCCGATGCCCGTAGTGGAAGATATCCCCTAATCAATTCTCAACCGTTGATTAGCCGCTAATCAACATTCAAATTCAAATCCTTAATCTAATCCCTAAAAATCCCTACGTAGCATGAATTGTGGGATTTCATTTGCTACCCACACCTTCCTTTCCCCCTCTTTGCACTACCCCTATCTCCATCTCTCTCCCACTTTAACCCTTAACCCAATATGTATTTAGCATTTGTTTTCATCTTTTAACCCAAACCCTCATCAACCTAGGGCATTCACGCATGACCAGCCGCCACTTCCTTCTCCATCTTCCTTGGCTTGCTCCTCGCCGCCGGCGAGATCTCCGGCCACCCCAAGGTCCGGCCACACCCTCTCCCTCCTCCTCCTCCTCCTCCTCCTCCTCCATCTCTCTTCATCCTCCTCCTCTCTCTCCCTGAAATCCAAACCAGCCCTGATTTGTGCCCGCCGGAAAACCTCCATGCCCGGTGCCTCTGGCCACCTCCGACAGCCCCCTCGGCCTCCATCTGACTCCCCATAACCTCCCCTAGTCGCTGCACCCCTCCCTCCTCCTTCCTCCCTCCTCAAAACCCCTCAAAACTCCATGAAAACACACAAAAAGGACAGCCATGCCCAGATCTGTGCGCCGTCGGAAAAACGGCTGCCGCCGCCACTCTGGCCACCCCCTCCGACGAACTCCACCACCGTCGAACTCTCCTTTGACCCCCCAATCATCTCCAACTCCCCTTACCCTCTTTCCTCATCTCTACCTCATCGAAACATCTCTCAAACTCGACTTAACGACAGTTTTACAGATCTGCGCCACTGCCGGGAAAACTCGTGCCCACCGGCCATCCGACCACCTACGATGACCACTCTACTACCGTTGGATTCCTATCGAAACCCCATACCAACTGCAATTTCCCTTACACTCATAGCCCACCAGTAGCTCCGTGAATCCTCGTCGGAACACGCCGTATCGGCTGTTTTCACAGATCTGGAAGCTAAACTTTGACGCCCGCGCACGATCACCACCGACCACCCCCGGCGACAACTCCACTGCCGTTGGCTTCATCTTGAAGTCCTTTACCTTCTGCAACTTCCCGTTTTTGCTGTTCATTGCTGGAATTCCGCTGAGACTCGCGACAACGGATGTTGCGCAAATCTGTCCTCGCCAGCTTCTCACGGCCACCCACTGCCGTACGCTCATGCCGTCGGCCATCCACCGGGCCGAGCATCTTCCTCTGGTCCTACTTCATCTACCGACAGCTCCCTTAGACTCTCAGAGTTCACGTGCGTTGTCGTACGCACGTACCTTTAGCCGACGTCGTCGTTATCTTGAAGATCCGTTGCGCTACTCGCAACGGGAGGAGAATCGATGTTAGTTCGCTGTTTCACGCCACCACCCCGCTATCCAGAGGTACCTCGCTGCGCTACGCATGGCTGAGGAGTTCTAGACGATGCCGATGTTTCGCCGTTCAGACCCGACTTCCGCTTGCTGGACGACATCACGAGGTTGATTTCCCTAACGAGTAGTAAAACCCACACCGTAGCTAACCAAAACCTAAACTAAAATTGGTCAACTTGAACTAAATTTATTTTTTGCATCTTAAATAACATTGCCCACCATAGGAAAGATCGACGAACGGACTTATTTTCTGTGCACATAGGGTAGACGTCGATCTAAACTGAACAAAACATCAAAACGTGACTTTTTGACTGTTAGGGTAGTCCCGTCAATTTTAGAAACGAACCCTAATAGGATTTGTTAAAAAACGTGACCTGACACCGTTGCTGTGACCCTGTTTCAGACGGACTACCGCGGACGTGACGCTTGGACGGGACGCTCCGGACGGACGACACACTCGCCACCGCAGGCAAGTGTACTCACTTGTACCTTCGGCCATGTTTAGGCCTTAGATTGTAGAACTGTTAAAACTGTGAACAAAGAGAGCCGGACGTGAAATGATAGCGTCCGGGACGCCCCTTGACGGCTTAGACTTGACGACGAAGTCTAAGCTCAACAACAACTTTTGACACCTTAGGGTTATCCTGTGTGTGCGTGCGTGTGGACCCCCTAGAAGAACCATCCCTGTCTTGTCACGTCGTGTCTTGTCATACACAGCTTGTGGGCAATAGGGTACTCACTCGACAGAGTGAGTGATCCCTTGTACTGATACACAACCTGCGGGCAATAGGGCACTCTTCGAGTGATCCCTTGTACTGATACACAGCTTGCGGGCAATAGGGCACTCACCAAGCTAGAGTGAGTGATCCCTAGGACTTGTCTTGTGCACTTGGGTTGGGGAAGTGTTGAGCATGCGCACGGGGAGAGGGTCTGATCCCCCTCGAACCGTAAGGCGTGAACCCTTCGAGTCACACGTGTCTTGTCTTGTTTCTGTGCACAAGGTTGAGCGTTCCCTAGGTTGAGAAGGTATTGGCCGCCTTCTAACCGAAAGGCATGAACCTTAGTGACACACTTCTTGTCTTGTCTTGTCCCGTGCACAAGGTTAAGCGTTCCCTCGGTTGAGAAGGTGCTGGCCACCTTCTAACCTAAAGGCGTGAACCTTGGTGACACACGTCTTGTCTTGTCCAGTCTTGTCTTGTCTTGTCACGTCTTGTCTGGACCCGTTTAGGTTAGTCCCGTAGTCCGTAGCACACGCTACGGCTACTACTTGACGCGTTTTACTTTTCCTGCTCCGTTTACCTTCTTTTGTTACTATGTTATAACCCCAGCATGCTAATCAACCAGTAAATCATTGCTTAAAGTTTCAGTACACTTGCAGTAGAGTCTAACCCACTTTTGTAGACTTTACCTGACGTACAGTTCCTTTCTTTTGGATGCTGTACGTCAGGTGTTGAGCCAGAGCACGTGGACGAGCCAGACATTCCTGAGTACGTGGAGCCAGAGGACGTCGACCCGGAGTACGTGATCGCTCCAAAATGTAACCCAAAAGGGCGACCGTGTAGTTTTACCGCAAGCGCACGGTGTAGCGGCGAGCAGGTTATCGAACACAGGGAGGACGTATGACAGTGCCTGCTCTGAACAACCTGGCTATAGTAACAGAAAAGAGGGAATTTGCCTTTTGGCGATCCTGTCACAATCGTCAAACAAAGTATGGAGATATAAAATCAAATAAAGACGCCTAGGGAATGGGGAATCCCCGCTACTCACCGTATCTCGTCAATGTGATTCATTGGTATCACAATTGCTAGGGTAGAATTTCGGATGAACTAGTTGCAACTGAATGTAAAACCTAGCTTACGCTCTCGCGCTGTTGCCGGTCTATAGCTATCCTAGGTTTGGGTCCAATCTCTTGCAAACCCTAGCCTAGGCAAGCTAGCATTAGGATCAACATCACCGTTCAATCGCGTCCCGAGCCCACTCTCGTGCAAACTCGGGCCACGACCTAGGTTGGGATAGTTCCTACCCGTCCAATCTCTTGCAAACGGGTATCGGTATGGAATTGCAACCGAGAACCCTAGTATCGGTCCAATCTCTTGCAAACCGATACTACGGAAACTCAATTTCAACCTAATTCGGATTTCTAGGGTTTCCTATCGAATTGGGATCCAATCTCTTGCAAACCCCAATCGATATGAACACCTAGCTATCCGTAGTATATCGATCCCAAACTAACCCTAATAGCAATTCTAGCAATATTTCTACCAAATCATCACAAATTGGAAATTGGGCTCGTAGGGTTCATCCCCACGCCCCAAGACGTTAGGACTACTCACAATTCATATCACAATTGCAAAAATAATCAATTGAAATAACAATAGAATTCATGGCAATATTCAAATAAGCAATAAAAATGAGATTTTTAATGAAGAGGGAGACAAACCAATAGAGTTCTCCAAGAATCCAACAAAAATAAACTTTTCTCTCCTCTCCAATCACAAGAATCAAAAGCTAAAAAGTTTAATCTAAAAAGCTGCAAAAAGCAATGGGAAAAGCTCTCTAACCTAGGTTAAAAACTGGGGTTAAATACCCCCAAAACTGCCCAAAAATCCGTGACCAAAATGCCCCTGCGCAGCCTAAAAATCGCAATTTACGCTACAGGCAGCGCGGCTCACTCGGCCGAGTGACAAAAGTCGCTCGGCCGAGTGAGAAACCCTGAGAATTTCCAGTAAGTCTGGGGTCTTGGGGGTCTTCACTTCGGGCGTCGCTCGGCCGAGTGAGTTGTCGTCACTCAGCCAATGGCTTCTATTCACTCGGGCGGTCGGCAATTTCCACTCGGCCGAGTGGGTCTTCTGATGCTCAGGCAGACGAAAAACAGTAAGTTGGCTCTTTTTGATGGGCGTCGTCTGAGTGCCACTCAGGCGGACGGGGTTTCGTCACTCGGCCGATGTGGCTTCTGATGCTCGGCTGAGTGCACACTTGAAGCGTGTCCGATCTGGTCGGCCGAGCGGGGTCTCGCTGGTCGGCCGAGTGACTCCTTCACTCGGTCGAGTGAGACACCAAAAATGCTCATTCTGATTGTTTTTGCCTCCTCGTCGCTCCTACGACGTTCCTTCTTCTTCCGCTCCTCTCCAATAGCTAAATACCCCTCGGGGAAGTCGTCGGTGACACTCTGGGGTAGGTGTATCTCGGGATCACTCCAAATCGCTCCAAATCTCCTGAAATACGACAAAAATAACAAATCGTGAAAAGTATCGCAATATTGTCAATAAATCGCGAAAAGCGTGATTTGAGCGATCTAAATGGCATGCAATCATGCGGAAAAAAGGTGTAAAACACGGAGTGATCAAAATCCCCCAAGCTTACCTCTTACTCGTCCTCGAGGAAGATAAGTAAAAGGCGAACCCGGTGGATTCAGAAAATGAAAACGACGAAAAACGAAAAACGAAAAACGAAGAAGAAAGAAGAAAGCGAAGAGGGAAGCTGCTAGATCATTTTTCTCAGGACGTGGGTTTTGCTTACTCATATAGCATGCACCGAATGTAAAACACATGTCAAAGGCTTTTATTTCGATATCATAGTATAATGATGCAAATAGAAATAGAAAACCCAAGAATATTGATATAGCATGAAAAACGGAATAATTTTAGAATTAACATCGTCTGAATCTTTTAAAGCGGTATACAATATCGCAGATCACACACTTTTCAATTGAATGCTTTCTATGAGGAGTATAAGAATATCACGCAATAGAATAGAAAGAATAGATAAGCGTGGATTTCATGAAATGAGTGCTAGGCATAGATTCCTGGATTTCGTGAAGCTAAAACAATCTCACCGAGTATAGAATATTACTTAGCCTAGGTTGTCGTGCACCGTCAAGTAGTCACTCTCTCACACATCATTGGATTCCCTCCCCCAAGCTTATCTATAAGCGTGGTGGCATAAAAACAATATTTACATCCCCATTTTTATGAAGCTCCAAAAGTAAGCAAGATAAAAACAAAAAGAGGGAAGAAAGAGAGGAAACATGGGATGGGATCGTTTATTGAGATTCTTTTCTCTTTTCTTTTCTTTTCTTTTTCTTTTCTTTTTCTCTTTTTTCTCTTTTTTTTAATAGCATATATACACAATGATCCCAAATCAAAGAGAAATAAGGATATACAAGAATTTTTCTTTTTCTTTTTGGTTTTGGGAAATTTGGAGCTAGGATTTTAATAACGGGGGAAATGCCATATATTAGAATCGATAAGGGGAGATTCACCAATGATTTTAAAATAGAGAATTAATGTTCAAGATATGTGGAGAAAGAAATAATTGTATCACTCGGTTCACTCTATAGGACGTGCACGACAACTTCAGCAGGGTAATCTAATCTACTCGGTTTTGATCACAAAAAAGCTAAACTAATCCAGATTTATCATAGCTAACATCATTCAATCATCCTGAAGTGAAATGTACAAATCATGCAAATAGAAGTGATATAGGAAAAGAAAACGATACTCCAGATATAAGCATTCAATGCGTGAATCTTGGTGTGTTTTCTGCGATAGCATACATATGAATATTCAAACTCAGCTAATAATAAAATTTCATCCATTTTCATGCTGAAAAAGTGTGGGCTACTATCTCTAAATGCAAGGAAAATCACAGCATATGATATCGGAAATAAAATCTAAGACATGACAAGTATAGCATGCATATAGAGAAAGCTAACTCCACGTCATCATCATCACAGAAAAGTCATCTCTAGCATGAGATGAAAAAGAAATAAAGATAAAGAGGGAAAATAAAACTAATTACAATGCAGCACACAAAGAAAATAAGAAAAAACGTGATGCATGGTAAAAAAAGAAAAAGTGATGAAAATGAGTGCAATTGCGGAAAATGGCGTGAAAAAACTAAAAATAAAGGTGGTAAATCGAAAAGAACGTGAGAACTCACTCCCCCCAAGCTAAAGTGCACAGTGTCCTCAATGTGCGAAGTGTGGCACACCGAGAGACGTGTAAAGTGAGGGGTAGGTGAGGATGCATGCATGAGGAAAAAGAAAATAAAATAATGAAATGAAAAATATGATGCGGACATGATGCATGCAGATATAGGAGTGAATCAGATATATAGGAGTGTCACCAAAAATCTCCCTCTCTCCCAAAAATGATATAGAAATATATGAACAAAATGTGGTCCCAAAAACAGTGAGGGGAGGGGGGTGGGCAAAAATCATCAGGACCCAGCAGAGACGGGCAGCATAACGACAAAAAGATCAATGGCATCAAGGGTGCCTAAGAGGGTGGGGCTGCGCCGTCTCCGTCCTGAGGCGGAGGTGGTGGTGGTGGTGGCTGGGAACAGTCTGCTGAGTGGGTGTGGGTGTGGAAGCAGGCTGGGTGTGTGTAGGAGTGGGGGTGGGTACCTGCTGGGTGGGTGTGGGTACGCGAGGAAGCCGCTCGAGAATCTGAGTGAGGCAATAGTGAATGCCCGGAAGTAGGTCGAAGCGGCTGGCCATAGCGGTGACGGTGGCAGACATGGTCCTAAGGTCGCCTCTGAGGCCACTCACCGCCCCCTCGAGAGCACGAATGCTCTGAAGTACAGTGTCGGGGGGAGGTGGTGCAGAGGGACGCACCTGTCTGTGCTGTGCAGGACGGGGCTGGCGGACTCGGGTGGCGTAGGTGATGGGCTCAGCAGGCATGTGGAGGAAGGGTGATGTGCTCACACGTGTGGGCCGAGCCTCAGGGCGAGGCTGGGGCGCAGGCTGGTATGCGGTGGAAGCAGCCGCAACGGAAGTGGAGTATAAAAGTGGTGACGAGGCGGTCAGAGAGGTCAGTGACACAGACGTGGGAACAGACGTCACGACACTCTCGGAAAAAACGGCTGCGGTGGAGACAGAGGTGGAAACCACGGTCTCCACGACGACAGCAAAAGAGGGCTCTCCGCTCTCAACTATAGTCGGTGGGTGCTCGGGTAGGGCGGAGGAAACGGGCTCAACGGACAGAGGGCCAGCTGTGGTGGGAGTGGTGGAGGTAGTGGAGGTGGTCTCAGCGAGTGTACTCCCGACACCTGTAGAAGTGTGGACAGATGTGTCGGGAGCAGCAGAAATATCAGGCTGCTGAGGGGCCACGGGGTCGGCAGGAGCAGCGGGGTCAGCGGGTGTAGCGTGTGTAGCGTGGGCCTGCTCGGCCTACTCAGCCTCCTCGGCCTCAAGCACGTAGGCGGCGGGGATCAGGAGATCCATCGCCGGAAGCCAGTCCACCTGTGCTGGTGCTATCTGTGTCCGAGCTGGGCTCGGAAGGATCATGTAATCTGCACCGTAGGGGCCGTGCAACCAAACCCAGTGCCGCTGACCGTGAGGACGTAGCATCTTCATCCGGGCCATGACGTCTATGGACAGTGAAGTGGGGCCCGGGGCTCGTCGCATGTCATCCGGAAAGTCCTCGCCGGTCATCAGGGCGAGCAGGGTGATTAGACCGCCGCAACATATCGGTGAGCGAGCACCTACCGATACGATGATGCGATCCAAAAACCAGCTCGCGATATCAATCACGACGGCGGGGACTAACTCGTCGCCCTCCCTAGATAGAGCTCTGGGGCGCGTCATCGCGTAGAGCATATAAAGCTCCGGCGTGGACATCGTCCCAGGCTCATATCTCGCCAAAAAGGTAGTCGCCATAAGGCGCTGAGCTATGCGAAGGCAAGGGTGGACGATGGCCGAGGCCTTGGCCCTACTAGGGTCAAAGGCAGCAGGTAGACCCGTGATCCGGGCCCAGAAAGCGCCGGAATCGAAGGAAGGTGGGGGAATGTGAGTGGGGGCGTAACCACGGTCGGCCCCGGGGACATCTGGCCATGAAAAGAAAGCTCTCATCATACTGAGAGTGACCTGGCACTCTCGGTCCATGAACCTAAACGAGCATCCCTCGTCGGTCCGGGTGATAGAACTAAGCACCTCAAGTGTCGGACGGACGAACGTGTCCGCCGACACCTGGAAGAAATCTCGCCAACCCACATTGTCATACAACGTGAGCATCCCCTCAAGTACCCCCAGGCGTCCTAGGTCTGCAAGGTGTGCGAACCTGGAGGGTACAATCGAGCGCTGGGAAATGCACTCGAAGACGACGCGGTGTGCGTCGTCTCGGAACGTAATCCCCAGCGGCCCGATAAGTGGAGCCGGTGGTGGCTGTGGGATGGCAGGGAGTGGCTGTGTGGGGTGAATGGGCTCTGCAGGCTGTGCAGGGAGTGCGGGGTCTGCAGGCTGTGTGGGGTGAACGGGGTGTGGTGGTGTAGGCGGAGGAGAGTCCTCCACCTCCTAGGAGGGGCCGGGCTCATCCGACTGCTTCCGCTTGGTGGAAACTCTCCTCGACCGTGGCCGTGTCCGGGGCGGCATGTGGGCCCGGGTGCTCACCAAAAGTAATAAAAATGCGGCGTACGTGAAATAAAGGAAGGAGTATACCGCGACACGCCGCGAGAGCAAAGTAATGGAAGCGTGCGAAGACGACGCCACCACGTAGCCCAAAACGATCCCCGGAAACTCCCCTGGGCTCCCCTAAGCTCCCCAATATAACCTGCGCATCAAACGAAGAGATTAGCGTGTAATATTCAAAACGTATGGGGGGTTAGGGGTATAATAGATAGAAATTAGATTTAATTTGGGTTTGGGGTTCGTTAAACACACGGATCGTCGAAAAATAGGCAAAAGAGGAGAAAATAGGCGAAATAAAGCTACCGGAGCTCGGCCGGCGAGGTGGTCGCCGGCGGCGACTCGGGCGAGGCGGAGGAGGCTCGGCCGGCGGTAGGTGGCCGAACGCCGGCGGCGAGCGAGTGATCGGGCGAGTGGGAGGGGATCGGGGCGTTGGGGAGTCGAACAGTCGGGCGGTTTCGCGTTTTAGTCGTTTCGAAATTCGTGCCGTCCCGCTCCCCCCTTTTATAGAAAAAGTTACGACTCGGCCGAGTGACTAAGTCGCTCGGCCGAGTGAACGCAACGGAAATATTTTGGAAAAGTCCTCCCCGCTTATGACTCGGCCGAGTGGCCTTGCCACCCTCGGCCGAGTGGCCTTGCCACCCTCGGCCGAGTGGAATAAGTCCATTCGGCCGAGTGGCTCAAGCTACTCGGCAAGACTCGCCCTAGGAGCGTATCAGTTTTACTCGGCCGAGTGAATTTATATACTCGGCCGTGTGGCAATTGTACTGAAATCAGGAAAAGAAACAGAGAGTTGGGTACAGCAGACTTCCCTCGTTTGTGAGCCGCTCGGGCGGACGAACGTATGTGCTCGGCCGAGTGACTAGTATACTCAGCCGAGTGAACCCTGTTTTCTGCTGTTTGGCTTCGTTTGGGCTCTAAACTCTGTTTTTCTTCCTCCAGTCGATTTCATCTTCCTCCTAAGCATCGAGCGCAATCCTGGAGCGCTCCTCGTCGTCTTGTTCATCCTCCTAATGATAGGTACCTCGTTCTCCTCTCATGTCAAAGAAAAATAGGACCCGTTATCACGAAATTTTTGGGCAAACGACTCAAAACACTAATAATTTCTAAAACAAAAATAAAGGAAAAGTAAAAATAAAGCGATAACCGTCGGGTTGCCTCCCGACAAGCGCTCGTTTAAGGACGTGAGCTCGATCCCCTTTGATTTTCAATTCAATGCGGGATATTGGGTGCATATGAGATGCACCCGTCAAATTTTCCGGGGAGAACGCTTGGATTCGGATGTTGCGGCGGCGTGTTCTCCCTCGGTGATCTCTCGTCTCGGGTAGTGTTGGGGGGTGGCTCCCCCAAGCTAGTGCTTGCTCCGGTCCTCGGCTTCACCGGTGACACCGATTTCCGTATCGGCGGAGCTTTCTTCGGAGACTTCAATTTTGAGAGCTTGCAGAGCTCTCGAATCCTTGTGACATCAGCGTTGCCTTCATCAACTTCGGTGGAGAGATCGGGGGAATGCTCCATCTTTTCTTCTTGGCCCAAGTCCGGCCCTTCCTCAAAATCTTCTTTGAATAGAGCGCCGATCGAATGGGGGATCGCCTCCTCAATAACCTCGTCAAGGAGGTCCATATAGTCCAGCTCCTCATGATAAGGCATATGTTTCATTGCCTTGGGAATATGAAGCTCCACCTCGATGTTGCCGACATTCAATGTTAGAGTCTCTTCACGTACGTCGACAATGACACCGGCAGTGGCGAGGAATGGGCGCCCACGTATTAGCGACGTGTCTCCCTCCTCCTTGACATCCATGATCACGAAGTCGCATGGAAAACATATGCCCCCCGGGACTTGTAACGGGATGTCCTCTGCGATCCCTACCGGCCTTGTGATCCGACCATCGGCTAGTTATATCCGCATGTCGGTAGGCTTCAATTTTGTGCCGGTGTTTAGTCTTAGGAACATAGAGAGAGGCATGAGGCTAACACTTGCCCCTAAGTCCACTAATGCCTTTTGTAGAGGGACGCCGCCTAGGGTGCAAGGAATTCGGAAACTCCCTGGGTCTTTGAATTTGGCGGGCTCCTTCTCTCTCTTGGTGAACCAAGAGCCCTCTTCGGCGAGCATGATTTTCTCCTTCCTCTTTCTTCCCGTAATCAAATCTTTTAGGAACTTGGCGTATGTCGGGATTTCCACGATAGCGTCGAGGAAGTGGATATTGAGGCTTACCCCTCTCAAATACTCAAGAAACTTGGCTAGTC
This sequence comes from Scilla litardierei, assembly GCA_030789695.1. NCBI lineage: Eukaryota > Viridiplantae > Streptophyta > Magnoliopsida > Asparagales > Asparagaceae > Scilla > Scilla litardierei. The sequence continues at coordinate 138,638,974 of CM061140.1, read as the reverse complement.
GCTTCTCCATCTTTACTCTAGCAAGCCTATGAGGGAATGGGATCGGGGGCATAAATCGCCTCTCTTCAATCAATTGCTCCGCTCTGGAATTTTCTTCCCTTTGCGGCTCTTTCTCTCTCTCAACTTCAATGCCCGGCTCGCTTGGCTCTACAATCTCCACCACGGGCTCCTCGGTAGGAATCATGACGGGAGTGGTATCCTTCCCGCCTCTCGTAGTAACCGTAACCACGGCGTTGATATGCCCGGTGGTGCCCCATGGATTTTGCTCGGGTTGAGCCGGCAACTGTTGACTGTTTCTATTGAGCAACGCAAGTTGCTCCGCAATTTGTCCAACGACAGTTGTAAGAGAGTCTTGGCCCGCCTTCAAGGAAGCATTAATCTTCTTCTGCTCGACCATAAACTCCTCCACCTTAGCTTCAAATTCAGATCGTTGTTGAGCTTGTGGAGGGTTTTGGTTTCTCCACCCTTGATTGTATCCGGGCGGCCTATAGGGTCCAACTTGTTGCTTTGGTGGGAAATTTTGTTGCGGAGGCCCACTCGGTGGATAATGTTGTTGTTATTGTGGTGGTGGTCGAGCTTGTTGAGGTAGTTGTTGCGGCGGGTTCAATGCTCCTTCATTGTTGGCATAAGAGAAACCGGGATGGTTTCTAGTGGCCGGATTGGCCCAATATCCTTGGTTCCCCGCGACGTATTGAACTTGCTCCAAAGATCACTCTCCTTGTTCTCCTCCCAAATACATAGCTTGGGATTGGTCTTGCCAATCACACATTTGATTTGTTGGTGCGGATGTGGAAGGGGGTCCTTGGGGCTCCGTAATATACTTCTCCAGTCTCTCCACCACCTTGTGGAGAGAATCGAACTTGTTGGTCCGCTCCGCTACGGCCTTTGCCTCATAGATGCTAGATGGCTTCAAGGAGGACGAAGAGTGTCCTCGCTCGTCGCCCCATTGTTGATTGTTTGAGGCCATCTCCTCAATTAGGGCCGTAGCTTCGTCGGGAGTCTTCGATAGGATGGCCCCATTTGCCGCGACATCAATAATATGCTTGGTCCCCGGTTGGAGACCATTGTAGAAGCTATGGACGAGCTCCCAATCTTCGATGCTATGGTGGGGGCACTGATGCTGCAGATCTTTGAAGCGCTCCCAAGCCTCGTAGAGTGTCTCTTGAGGTCCTTGCTTGAAGGACATAAGAGCGCTCCTAATCTTTACCGTCTTGGAGGGCGGATAGAACTTGTCAATAAACGCGCTCGCCAACTCGTCCCATGTGGTAAAGACTCCCTCAGCTTGCGTCCTCAACCAATAAAGAGCTTTATCCTTTAATGTGAAGGGGAAGAGGCGCAGTCTGATGGCATCCAAGGTAACGCCCGGTATCTGGAAGGTGGCACACTTTGATAGGAAGAGCTGGATGTGGTAGTGGGGATTTTCATGGGCGTTCCCTTGAAATGGATCCTGCTGCATCAGAACCACAAGCCCAGTCTTCAACTCAAAATTCTTGTCGACCGCCAACTCCGGCATGGCTATGAACGAGGATGTGGAGGAAGTCTTAGGCCGGAGCCTATCTCGAATGGAAATAATCCTCGCCATTCTTGCCGCTAACTCTTCAGGCGTCTCCCGGGCGTTCATAAACATCCCTTCCGTATAGGATCTCCTCTCCGCTCTGATTCTCCGCAATGTACGCTCGATCTCAGGATCAAACAATATATCAATGGGGTCCGCAGTGGATCTCGTGTACATGCACGGGAAAACAAAGTTTCAAAGAAGTGATTAGCACTATGGAAGGGTTAGATAAAAATAAAGAAATAAAACAAAAAGAAAGAAATAGCTAGGGTGGTAGGATCAAACACAATCGCCTCCCCGGCAGCGGCGCCAAAAACTTGATCGCTCCAAAATGTAACCCAAAAGGGCGACCGTGTAGTTTTACCGCAAGCGCACGGTGTAGCGGCGAGCGGGTTATCGAACACAGGGAGGACGTATGACAGTGCCTGCTCCGAACAACCTGGCTATAGGAACAGAAAAGAGGGAATTTGCCTTTTGGCGATCCTGTCACAATCGTCAGACAAAGTATGGAGATATAAAATCAAATAAAGACGCCTAGGGAATGGGGAATCCCCGCTACTCACCGTATCTCGTCAATGTGATTCATTGGTATCACAATTGCTAGGGTAGAATTTCGGATGAACTAGTTGCAACTGAATGTAAAACCTAGCTCATGCTCTCGCGCTGTTGCCGGTCTATAGCTATCCTAGGCTTGGGTCCAATCTCTTGCAAACCCTAGCCTAGGCAAGCTAGCATTAGGATCAACATCATCGTTCAATCGCGTCCCGAGCCCACTCTCATGCAAACTCGGGCCACGACCTAGGTTGGGATAGTTCCTACCCGTCCAATCTCTTGCAAACGGGTATCGGTATGGAATTGCAACCGAGAACCCTAGTATCGGTCCAATCTCTTGCAAACCGGTACTACAGAAACTCAATTTCAACCCAATTCGGATTTCTAGGGTTTCCTATCGAATTGGGATCCAATCTCTTGCAAACCCCAATCGATATGAACACCTAGCTATCCGTAGTATATCGATCCCAAACTAACCCTAATAGCAATTCTAGCAATATTTCTACCAAATCATCACAAATCGGAAATTGGGCACGTAGGGTTCATCCCCACGCCCCAAGACGTTAGGACTACTCACAATTCATATCACAATTGCAAAAATAATCAATTGAAATAACAATAGAATTCATGGCAATATTCAAATAAGCAATAAAAATGAGATTTTTAATGAAGAGGGAGACAAACCAATAGAGTTCTCCAAGAATCCAACAAAAATAAACTTTTCTCTCCTCTCCAATCACAAGAATCAAAAGCTAAAAAGTTTAATCTAAAAAGCTGCAAAAAGCAAAGGGAAAAGCTCTCTAACCTAGGTTAAAAACTGGGGTTAAATACCCCCCAAAACTGCCCAAAAATCCGTGACCAAAATGCCCCTGCGCAGCCTGAAAATCGCAATTTACGCTACAGGCAGCGCGGCTCACTCGGCCGAGTGACAAAAGTCGCTCGGCCGAGTGAGAAACCCTAAGAATTTCCAGTAAGTCTGGGGTCTTGTGGGTCTTCACTTCGGGCGTCGCTCGGCCGAGTGAGTTGTCGTCACTCGGCCGATGGCTTCTATTCACTCGGGCGATCGGTAATTTCCACTCGGCCGAGTGGGTCTTCTGATGCTCAGGCAGACGAAAAACAGTAAGTTGGCTCTTTTTGATGGGCGTCGTCTGAGTGCCACTCGGGCGGACGGGGTTTCGTCACTCGGCCGATGTGGCTTCTGATGCTCGGCCGAGCGCACACTTGAAGCGTGTCCGATCTGGTCGGCCGAGCGGGGTCTCGCTGGTCGGCCGAGTGACTCCTTCACTCGGCCGAGTGAGACACCAAAATGACCATTCTGATTGTTTTTGCCTCCTCGTCGCTCCTACGACGTTCCTTCTTCTTCCGCTCCTCTCCAATAGCTAAATACCCCTCGGGGAAGTCGTCGGTGACACTCTGGGGTAGGTGCATCTCGGGATCACTCCAAATCGCTCCAAATCTCCTGAAATACGACAAAAACAACAAATCGTGAAAAGTATCGCAATATTGTCGATAAATCGCGAAAAGCGTGATTTGAGCGATCTAAATGGCATGCAATCATGCGGAAAAAAGGTGTAAAACACGGAGTGATCAGTACGTACCTGACGAGGACCAGACTTAGACATTCCACACGGTTGCGGACTTCCAGAGGTTACTACTTTTTAGTCTGGGTGGGTAGCACCACTTTACTCTCTGCCTAGGTTGGGTGCTTCGCACTATTAGTTTCCTTTTTCTGTAGTTTGTTGCCATGTTTAGGCTCCCTTTATTAGATTTGTCATATGCTGGATATCTCTATTTTTAAATGAAAGCATTCTTTTCCTTCTGTACTTTTGTTGTTCCGGATTTTATAAATCCAAGGACCTGAAAATTTTAAAATGTTACCCATACAGACGCTTATTGGGTCCGAGCTTCACAGCTCCGGCCTAAGCGGGCCTTGTCACGTTTCGCTTCCGTTGTTTTGGGAAGTGGGACGTGACAAAATCATTGCTTAATGTTTTAGTACACTTGCAGTAGAGTCTAACCCTCTTTTGTAGACTTTACATGATGTACAGTTCCTTTCTTTTAGGTGATGTACGTCAGGTGTTGAGCCAGAGTACGTTGACGAGGCGGACCTGCCAGAGTACGTAGAGCCGGAACCCAGAGTACGTGCCCGAGGAGGACCAGAGCTAGAGGTCTTCACGTTGCTGATCCAAAGGTCTCACTGCAGTTTAGTTGGGTGCGTAGCACCGTTTATTTTCTGTCTAGGTTGGGTGCTTGCACCAGTAGTTTACCTTTCCATTGTTGTAGCCGAGTCAGGCTTTTGTTAGACTCTCAGTACTTCTGGATTGTTATTTTGGAATAAAATGAATGTTTCTTTTTATTACTTTTGTTGTTCCGTACTAACCTGCAGGGACCTGTTCCTTCGTCTTGGAGTACCACACAGACGCTTATTGGGTCCGAGCTTCACAGCTCCGACCTAAGCGGGCCTTTGTCACGCTTCGCCTCCGTAGTTTTGGGAAGCGTGGCATGACAGGTTTTAGTGGTGGCCCATGCAGGTCCTTTTCTGCGAAAATTTCGGAACGATAGAAGTATTAACATTCTTATTATTATTATCCAGTAATGTGTGCGAGTCTAAGTTGTGCTTTTCCTGTCATTAGGATGGTGGGAGGATCGTCCTACCTGGCGTGGTTCATTCATTCATGAATTTGCAGATTCAGTCCACGATCGTGGATCGGATCAAGGCAGCACAGGCAGGAGATCTGAAACTGCAGAGGATCAGGAGGCAGGTTGAAGCTAGACTACGGACGGAGTTCGTGATTCATGAGGATGGTTCGCTGCGGTATAGTAGTAGGCTCTGCGTACCTGCAGGTGACGTTCGGGAGGAGCATTTGAGTGAGGCTCATAGCTCGCCATATTCTATACATCCTGGAGGCACCAAGATGTATAAGGACCTCTGTCTGAATTACTGGTGGATTGGCATGAAGATGAGTGTGGCACGGAGCGTTGCCAAGTGTTTGATATGCCAACAGGTGAACGCTGAGCCCCATCGTACGGCTGGTTTGCTACAACCGCTTCCTATTCCAGAGTGGAAGTGGAAACATATCACGATGGATTTCGTGACTGGTTTACCTCGGAGCCCGAAGCAAAACGACGCAGTCTGGGTGATCGTTGACCGATTGACTAAGTCTGCACAAATTTCACCCCTTTCCGAGTGGGCCAGTCTACGGAAGTCTTGGCAAGGAAATACCTAGAGGAGATTGTACGCTTACATGGAGTCCCCGTGAGCATCGTGTCTGACAGAGACTTGAGGTTCACATCTCAGTTCTGGAAAATTTTGTAGGAGAATTTGGGTACGAGTCTGAGCTTCAGCACGTCGTACCACCCACAGACCGACGGCCAGTCCGAGAGGACTATTCAGATTCTGGAGGATATGCTGCGAGCTTGTACGCTCGATTTGAAGGGATCTTGGGAGGACCATCTTCACTTGGTGGGGTTTTCGTATAACAACAGCTACCAGGCGAGAATTGGCATGGCACCGTTTAATGCCTAATATGGGAGAAATGTCGATCGCCACTGAGCTGGGATGACATCGGAGATCGGGAGCTGTTGGATCCGGAGATAATAGTGGAAGCTGTGGATGTCGTGAGAGACATCAGGGAGAAGCTCAGAGTTGCACATGATCATTTCAAGCATTGGGCAGATACCAAGGGGAGACCTTTGGAGTTCCAGCCTGGAGATCACGTCTTCCTGAAAATTTCTCCGAACCGCGGAGTCATTCGTTTCGGGAAGAAGGGAAAGCTGAGTCCGAGGTATATTGGACCATTCGATGTGCTGGAGCATGTGGGAGCAGTGGCCTACCGCCTTGCTCTGCCACCATCTTTGGAGGGAGTTCACGACGTATTCCACGTATCTCAGTTACGTCGGTACGTCAGTGATCCGTCGCACTGTGGATTTCTCCGAGATCACGGTCCGCCCGGACCTGACAAATGACCAGCAGCCTGTGCAGATTCTGAACCGTCGACAGAAGCAATTGAGGAATAAGGTAGTCGACCTGATGAGAGTGATGTGGCGTCACGGATCACCTGGAGAGTCCACTTGGGAGCGCGAGGAGGAGATGAGAAAGCGTTTCCCATTTTTTTGTTTGCTGATTAGTGTTGTTGATTCCGAGGACGGAATCTTTCTTTTAGTGGGGTAGAATGTAACGGTCGCTTTCCGGTCTTATAGATTTTCTGCGTGCACGTGCTTTATCGTGCACGTATTTTATTTGACTCTTTCTGGATTCCGGTATATATGATGTGATATGTCGTTGTGACCGTATGAGAGTGTAGAATTTTATTGTAATTTTTGGGAACGTCATTTCACGGCTCGTTTTCTCGCAAAACGACTTTAAATGGAGGGGCGTTTTGGTCTTTTGGCCTTAAAACCCAGTTCCCGATTTTACATTAATTTTTGGTAGGCGTAGCACACGATCAGACCCCGTAGCCCCGTGCTTGCTTCTCGTCTCCACGATCATCCCGGTATTTTCAGTTTATTTTTCGAACACCCGTAGTGAGAGTTATCCTCTAATTAAACCCCAACCGTCGATTTAGCCCTAATCTTTTGAATTTCAAACTGATAAACAGATTTAATTAGACCCCTAATTTTCCTCATGCATATCAAAGGGGTTAATATTCTGTTTTCTAAGGGTACCCACCTTTCCTCCAGATTGCACTTCCCCTATCTCTCTCTCCCCACAATAATAGAAAATCCAATACCCATTTATCAATAAAATTCATTTTATAACCCTAAGCCAGCTAACCCCATTCATTCACGTGAACACACAAAGAACCTAGGGTTTTTTTTGTTGTTTTTGTTTTTCAGCCGCTAAACACCCCCCCCACGTAACCCAACCTCTCTCTCTTCAATATCTCCCTTTCCCTCACTTGACCTCACGCCGGCGACGCCCGACTCCGCCTCACCGTCAACCCTCCTCCGGTGTCTGCCCCGTCACCGTCAGAAGCCACCGCCGGCGGCTCTCTTCCGCAGGCGACGCACAGCAGCCCGCACTGCTGCGATTTCCGATCGCCGCATGCCTCGCCCGACCACTGACTAGCACCGCCCGATCTCCAGATCGCTGCCACGACCACCCTCGAACCGCCCTCAGCCGCTCTCGCCGCCTATAGAACCGCCGGTAACTCTTCTTGCGTGAAGAGCAGTAGGAGCAGCAGCCCTTCGGCTGCTGCTGTCTTTCTCGGCCACTGCACGGCCAGTCGACGCTGCCGTCGACTCCCCAGATCCGGCCGACCACCCCCCAGGCCGGTGACGCCCTTCGGCAACCTCCCCAAGTCGAACAGCCCCACGGTTAGCCACCAGCAACGTTAAGACGATGTTTTGATGTCGTTCCTCGTTGTTTTGGCGGCACCTCGACGCCGCTAACGCCTCCTACAGACCGCCACCGGGCTCGCCTTCGCTGTCAGCTATCCCCACACGCTACCCTCACTTCCAGTTCGCTGTCAGAACTTTTCTGGTTACGCTACCCGTAGCCGGGACGCCGTAGACAACGAGGAGATCCCACCGTTCAGACCCTACTTCCGTTCTACGTCAAACACCGGAGAGGTTGGCCCCCCTAACTCGTAGAGAACCCACACCGTAGTTAAAATCAAACCCTAAACTAAAATTTGACAACTGGAACTAAATTTATTTTCAGCATCTGTAAAATGATTGCCCACCGTAGGAAGATTGACGAACGGACTATTTTTCTGTGCACATAGGGTAGACGTCGATCTAGACTGAACAAAAACATCAAAACGTGACTTTTTGACTGATAGGGTAGTCCCGTCAATTTTAGAAACAAACCCTAATAGGATTTGTTGAAAACGCGACCTGACACCGTCACCGTGACCCGGTTTCAGACGGACTACCATGGACGTGACGCTTGGATGGGACGCTCCGGACGGACGACACACTCGCCACCGCAGGCAAGTGTACTCACTAGTACCTTCGGCCATGTTTAGGCCTTAGACTCTTAGAATTGTTAGATTGTGAACAAAGAGAACCGGACGTGAAATGATAGCGTCCGGAACGCCCTAGATAGCTTAGACTTGACGACGAAGTCTAAGTTCAACAACAACTTTTGACACCTTAGGGTTATCTTGTGTGTGCGTGCGTGTGGACCCCCAAGAAGAACCATTCCTGTCTTGTCACGTCGTGTCTTGTCATACACAGCCTGCGGGCAATAGGGCACTCTCCGAGTGATCCCTTGTACTGATACACAGCTTGCGGGCAATAGGGCACTCACCAAGCTAGAGTGAGTGATCCCTTGTACGGACTTGTCTTGTCTTGAGAACTGGGGTTGGGGTAGGGTTGAGCGTGTGTACGGGGAGAGGGTCTGATCCCCCTCGAACCGTAAAGTGTGAACCCTTCGAGTCACACATGTCTTGTCTTATTCCCGTGCACGAGGTTGAGTGTTCCCTCGGTTGAGAAGGTGCTGACCGCCTTCTAACCGAAAGGCGTGAATCTTAGTGACACACTTCTTGCCTTGTCTTGTCCCGTGCACAAGGTTGAGCGTTCCCTCGGTTGAGAAGGTGCTGGCCGCCTTCTAACCGAAAGGCGTGAGACTTAGTGACACGCCTTATCTTTTCTTGTCTTGTCACGTCTTGTCCGGACCCGTTTAGGTTAGTCTCATAGTCCGTAGCACACGCTACGGCTACTACTTGACGCGTTTTACTTTTCATGCTCCGTTTACCTTCTTTTGTTACTATGTTTTAACCCCAGCATGCTAATCAACCAGTAAATCATTGCTTAAAGTTTCAGTACACTTGCAGTAGAGTCTAACCCTCTTTTGTAGACTTTCCCTGACGTACAGTTCCTTTCTTTTGGGTGATGTACGTCAGGTGTTGAGCCAGAGTACGTTGACGAGGCGGACCTGCCAGAGTACGTTGAGCCGGAGGACATCGCCCCAAAGTACGTGCCCGAGGAGGACCAGAGCTAAAGGTCTTCACGTTGCTGATCCAAAGGTTTCACTACAGTTTAGTTGGGTGCGTAGCACCGTTTATTTTCTGTCTAGGTTGGGTGCTTGCACCAGTAGTTTACCTTTCCGTTGTTGTAGCCGAGTCAGGCTTTTGTTAGACTCTCAGTACTTCTGGATTGTTATTTTGGAATAAAATGAATGTTTCCTTTTTAGTACTTTTGTTGTTCCGTACTAACCTGCAGGGACCTGTTCCTTCGTCTTGGAGTACCACACAGACGCTTATTCGGTCCGAGCTTCACAGCTCCGACCTAAGCGGGCCTTAGTTACGCTTCACCTCCGTAGTTTTGGGAAGCGGGGCGTGACATCCATCAAGTGGTCCATTTCAGTACTTTATGGTACTAATAGATGCATCTTCCAAATGGTTGTTTGTGTGTCTTTTGTCCACCCGCAACCTAGCTTTTCCAAAGATATTGGCACAAATAATAAAGTTGCATGCACATTTTCCAAATAATTAGATTAAAAAAATACGTTCGGACAATGCTAGGGAATTCACTTCACAAGTATTTCAAGACTATTGCCAAGCAATTGGCATTGAAATTGAACATCTAGTAGCTCATGTTCACACCCAGAATGGCTTGGCTGAGTCTCTTATAAAGAGACTGCAATGGATTACTCGTCTATTGCTAATGCAATCACAGTTGCCTGTGGATGCATGGGAACATGCCATTTTGCATGCCGCTTCGCTTATCAGAATACGACCCTCTGGTGGTCATATTTTATCGCTGATGCAGCTTGCATATGGTGTACCTCCCAATATTTCTCACTTGAGAGTATTTGATTGTGCAGTCTATGTTCCCATATCACCTCTACAGAGGACTAAATTGGGTCCTCAACGCCGTCTTGGTATCTACGTAGGGTATGATTCACCCTCCATTATTAGATACCTTGAGCCCCTAACAGGCGACGCGTTTAAGGCTCGTTTTGAAGATTGTGAGTTTGACGAAAATTCTTTTCCCAAGCTTGGCTCACAAACCAAGAAGCCTGAAGCTTCAGAGACGATTTCTTGGGACACTAGTCTTTGTCTCATTATGATCTGCGTACTAATCTGTGTGAAGATGAGATCCTGAATATCCTTTACATTCAGAATACAGTACATTTACTCCCGGAAAAATTCACTGATAACCAGAAGATTATCAGATCACACGTCCCTGTTGCCAATACGCCAGCTAGGATTGACATCCCCAAAGATGGGTGCAATCCACCGACAGCAGAATCGGCCGTACCTCAAATAAAAAGAGGACAACCGCCTGGCTCTAAGGATAAATTTCCTCCCAAGAGGAAAATACCTGGAGAAATAACGAATGTCCCACCACAGGATGCTGAGCTCAGACCAGTAACCTCTCCCCTCCTTCAGTCCCCCGAAGAGGACAATACATGAGAAATATCATTAAATTTCGTACGTACTGGAGAGGTACCGGACAGAAAAAGCACTGTCGTCATCGACGACTTCGCGTTCGATATTGATGTTCACGTCACTCAATGCGATGATGATATCGATCAACGATCTCTAGCTGAATGTAAACGCAGAGATGATTGGCCAAAGTAAACGAAGCAATAGGAGTAGAGCTGGAGCAAAGTCTTTGGACAAGTAGTCCACACACCAAGAGGTGTAAAACCTGTGGGATACAAGTGGGTATTCGTAAGGAAAAGAAATGAGAATAATCAGATTGTACGCTACAAAGCACAGCTTGTAGCTCAGGGGTTTCCCCAACGACCAGGGATAAATTATGAAGATACATATTCCTCGGTTATTGATACGATCACATTCCAATTCATAATAAGCTTAACATCAATGGAAGGCCTAGAAATACAGCTCATGGACGTTGTGACTGCATATTTATATGACAATATAGATAAATATATTTATGAAACTTCCAGATGGTTTCAAAATACCAACAGAAATAAAAGATAGACATCGGGACGTCTATTCTGTTAAGCTTCAAAGATCATTATATGATCTTAAGCAATCGAGAAAATGTGGTATAACAGACTGAGTGAATTTCTTGTTCAACAAGGTTTCACCAATAATGTAGTCTGCCCGTGTATTTTCATTAAAACCACGGGAACAGGATTCGTATTAATAGCCGTTTATGTAGACGATTTAAACCTCATCGGATCTCCTGCAGAGATTGATGATATATCTGCAAGCCTCAAACTAACGTTTGAAATGAAAGACCGAGGCAAGACTAAATATTGTCTTGGCTTACAGATAGAACACCTCAGCGGAGAAATCCTGTTACACCAATCCACTTACACAAGGAAATTACTCAAAAATTTCCGTATGGATAAGAGACATCCTCTAAGTACACCAATGGTCGCTAGATCTTTGGATGTACATAAGGACCCTTTCCGACCGCTGGAAGATGGGGAGGAAACATTAGGTCCTGAAGTACCTTACCTTAGTGCCATTGGAGCACTTCTATATCTGGCAAACTGCTCGCGTCCCGACATAGCATTCGCAGTCAACCTACTAGCCAGATACAGTTCAGCTTCCACAAAGCGCCACTGGATCGGAGTTAAGCATCTTCTGCGCTACCTCCAAGGGTCGATTGACTTGGGATTATTCTTCCCGAAAGGTGGATCTTCCACTTTGATTGGTTATGTAGATGCAGGTTACAGGTCTGATCCACACACCGAGAAATCACAGACTACTTTCGTGTTCACCTACGGTGGTACGGCCATCTCCTGGAAATCTGAGAAGCAGATCACCACAGCAGTCTCATCCAACCACTCAGAGCTCCTGGCGATCCATGAAGCTAGCAGAGAATGTGTCTGGCTTCGTTCAGTCATTCATCACATTCTAGTGAAGACCGGCTTGAAGACGAACGACCTTGAGCGAAGCATTTTATTTGAAGATAATACAGCTTGTATAGCTCAACTACAAGCTGGGTACATCAAGGGCGACAGGACGAAGCACATCTCTCCCAAGTTCTTTTGGATGCATGAGCTACAAGAGCAGAAGCAGATTGAAATACGGCAGATCCAGACTTGTAATAATGTAACGGCATGTTTTCAACAACACAACTATTTACGTGTTTAACCTATTTTTAATCTTTTAAACTATTTTATAATGGTTTGTCAGGAGTTTTACGATTTCAAAAATTTCTTATAAAAATATTTTGAGATACTAGCCTACTCATGAAATATTTTAGTAAGTTCGAGTTTCATCAAATGCTCAAAACAATTCTGATAAAAATTCATTTTCAGTTATCACCTTTTTGGCTTAATGAATTTATTTTCTATACAAACATCATCAAAATGTTTTCAAACTTCTACTGTAACATTCTATGATCATTTAGGGCTCCCCACATTAATTTCGTAATTTTCTGAAGTCAAATCAATGGGGAACCCGCATACCTGCTTCCTAAACATTTTGGCCTAAAACTAGTATCTCCGTAGCTCAAACCCTAAAACGGTCTTCGCATTCGCGATCCTCGTGACGATACGATCCCGTAGGAATGTTTTCGTAATTTTTCGGACATGTTTACTAGTAGGGGCAAAATCGTAATTTTGTATTTTTGACATTTTCTACTAATTACGTGTTTACCTAGCTAATTACCCTATCAACTATTTTAATTAACTTTAACCTACTCATCCCAACACGTAAGTACCCATCCCAACACGTAAGTAGCACATGTGTTTCATGGGTTACTTAAAATTCTACACTTAGTCTAAAGTGATAAACCTAACCAATTTAATATCTACCTAATTACATTAATTCCTTTGACTAACTTGTTTTATATTAAGTTAATCCCCTATATAATACCCCTAACCCCTACACAGCCCGGCCCAGGCCCGTGATCCTCTCCCCTCTCTCATTTTCGCTCAGCCCCTACCCACGCAGCAACCCCCTCCCGCACACAGACCCTCTCTCTTCCCTTCACGGCGATTCCACACCCACGCTCACGGCGCCCCACCGCTAGCCCGCTCATCCACGACGACGACGAATGGAGCCTCCGAGATGAAGCGCCCAGCACCTCCGCTCTCCGTGCTCGCTGCTCCGTCATCAGCCCCAAGCCACCGGAGCTCCACCCACCGCCGTAGCTTCACCGTGAGCTCGCCTCAGACGGCCTCCGACTCCACTGCTTCACTGACAGCTCCGAAAGCCCGCCACGACGTCCACCATGAGCCCCGCACGCCGGTGACCCCACACCGCCACCTCGAAGCGCCCGGAGCACCCACGAGTCGCCGCCGGAGCCCTTGAGCTCGCTGTCACTCCGACAAGCCACGCCGCCACTCCCCGACGTTCGCTTGAATCTCCTCGCCCCCGCCCGCTCCTCGCCGTTGGCCTCCGCCGCCGCATCGCCGCAACAGCGACCCACCGCCGTCGACGTCGCGTTCGCCACCGCCCTCGCCCACCGGAACCACCGCCGGCGAAGCCCCCAACCCGCTGCTGTCAACGGTGGGTACATGAACTCGCGATGGCAAACTTGTAATACGAATTAAATTCGTATTTTCGTATTTTATTAATTAATAAAAAGGGTTAAATGGTTTTAAATCCATAACTTGAAATATAGGCCCGAGAAAAATACAAGACTAGCTCCAGAAAATCAGAAATGACATTTCGGACCCAATGGCGCTAGTTTCATCTCGATCCGACACTTAGTTTTTCCAGAATTAATTTTTAAGCCTAAAAGTTAAATACGTTATTTTCAATTAAAAATCCGTAACTTGTTATTTTCACGTACAATTATATGTGAGAAAAATATATGTTAAAGTACTCTTCAAAATGGTCATTTTGACAGCTTATTTGCAACTTTCCGATGCAGATTGCATCCGGAATAAATTGTTGAATAATTACGTTACTTAATTAAAAATAGTTTTAAATTGATTTTTGAGCTTTTAAAAAAGTATAGAAATTAATGTAAGCTTCAGAAAATTATTTCCTCCTACAATAAAATTATTTTCAGCATATCTAGCCTATAGAAAAATTTAGAACGCTTTTCGACAACGTTTCAATCAGTTTTAAAAATCAAAATGATCAGGTTAAATAGGTAGAAAATAGTGTGCTCTTTAACCGGTTGTTTCTTGTGTTTGCAGGTATCAATCCTCGTGCACCAGCTTCCTTGGAAGCTCTAGCTCTAACCTCGTCTTGCTACGACAAGCTTGATAACGTAAGTCACTCTAATTCTAACTTTAGAAATTTAACCAGTGCACTCGTATGAACTTAGGACCTCATATATATTCTCAGAACAGCTATTGACTTGGACCAATGATTAGAGACCTAATTAACTAGAAAACTGATCAATAATGGAATGACCAGGGGTTTCAAAGCATTGCTCAGGACTAAATTGAGATAGTGCACTTTTATGGAACTAAATATCATAGTTGTTGGATTTCAAAGCATTGCTCGGGACTAAATTGAGATAGTGCACTTTTATGGAACTAAATATCATAGTTGTTGGACTTCAAAGCATTGCTCAGGACTGACATTCTCTGTTAAGGCTTCTGCCTTGACTTTTCAATAAGTAAAACCCTTTGGAGTACTGTTGTTAATGCCTTTGAACATCTTTGGAATGAGACTATTGTGCATAACTCTATTGGTATGTGATTCGGTCTATCACGACCGTCATTAGTGTCTTTGTCTTTGAGACAACGGATTGACATACCGTATTGAAAAGTAATGATTGAATGGAATACCGTGGAACATACTATTGAAATTGAATGCTTAAAAGTAGTTGGCACATCACTGGGTTTTTGGGGTAACTTATATTAGAGAAAGTGCGGGAGCGACCGCGAGCCATCTACACATTGCACCGTAGCGTACTGACCGTTACCGACAGTCTAAATGAAATGTACCGTCTAAAGTGATTTGAGATCCGCCCGGGTGAGCGCCCCGTGGAAGGAGATGGGCTCAATGGTTGCACACTGTACTTTCCTATATAAGTCACATAGTTTCTAGTATTGTTATTGCCTGCTTGTTACTACGTTTGCCGGGTTGTACTACTATTGCCTGCCGGTTGCCATGCTACAGTTATTGTACTAGTTTGATTGATGTTGCACTAGTTGATTACTATCATTGTTTTGTCACGACTAACTCGACATCATTGTTCGGTTACGACTACTGACTAAGTCGAGACTACTCGAACGTGGCAGAGCGGCGTAATAACAAGCGGTCTTAAATTACGACCGAATCAGTGTCTAGAAAGGAATGGGAAGGGGGTTGGTCAACCAAAGGATTTGTCCTGCGGTCTTAGAAGTGACCTGTGCCTTCAAGCCCTGACTGCCTGGCTGATTTGGGAGTTAAGCTAGACTTCTTATTATTAGGCCCGCCTACACTATTAGATAGGTAAGCGACGCTCATCATTTCTTAAGTGTTGTCATCCCATTGCCTGTTGGTTAAAACATTGTTGCTACCATATGCCATGCCACAGTTGTTACTTTGGCACTTGCACAGTCACATTTACCTTATACGTTACACGCACTTTACTTACCACACTTGAGCAGCCACCAGTACTTTACTTTTCGCTCGAATATGCATGTCTGTTCTTACCTTACTTTTTGCACCTGCATGGTCATCTTTTGTTACTATAGCATGTTCCATACTTTTGCACTACTTTATTTCTATTGCTAGAATTGTTGTGACTTACCTACGGTTCCATCTCCGTGGCACCGCAGACGATGCACAGGTTGACTTAGGCACCCCTGAGTTCGCAGAGCCATAGCGCGATCCTGAGACTGCCGACTTTTATATTTGGAGTGTATGTGTGATATACTTCATGTATTTCCTTACTTTCATGTATTTGGAGAGAGAGTGTCGCTAGTTGTTGTACTTTAAATTGTGGACTGTAATAATGTACGCTGGTTTGGGTATTATTGTACATCTCTGCATCGTGGCTATTTTGGTTTCACTGGTAACCTGCAGGACCTGCGCAAATATCAAATAAGTAACGGGCCCCCGAGAGCGGGTCGTTACAAGTTTGGTGGCCCATGCAGGTCCGCGCTAACTACCTCGTGAACAATATAGCAAGATCAGGATGTACTGTATATAATACTCAACTAAGCAGAAAGTTTTTCTATGTATGCAGGTGTAACATTCGAACGATGGACGGTAACACTTCTGAGAGTCCCAACGATCTGTCCGGAGCCAGCAAACAAACCAACAATGGACCACCTCCAACTGTGCATCAAATTTCAGATCTCGCACTACGAGAGATGGTTCAAGCTATCCGAGGAGAACAGAAGCTTGGAGGAGGCATTCAACAATTCCGGTCACTTCGCCCAAAGACCTGGAATGGCATAGATGGCCCTCTGAAGGCCGAAGAATGGCTGCAAAACACTGAAGATAATTTGAGAGCCGCTCAGATCGGAGAACATGCTTGAGTGGACACTGCCAAGTCCCAACTGACTGATGGAGCCAGAATCTGGTGGAACTCCGCTGAAGCCCGTCTGCAACGACCAATTGACTGGGCCACGTTCACTGAACACTTTAACACCCAGTACTTCTCACCTGAAGCTCAGATGGAACTGCAAGCTTAATTCGTCGGACTGAAGCAAGGTTCCATGACAGTGAAACAATATGATGTCCAATTTACACTGCTTAGCCATTTTGCTCCTGGGATGGTTGCCACCCCCCTAACCCGAGCTCAGCGTTTCAAGCAAGGGCTAAACATAGAGATACGTCAAAGCTTGGTCGGATGCGTACTCTGTACTCATACTAAGGTCCTCGCTGCAGCTCGCGAGTACGAATTTATCGAAAGAGAAGAGAAGCGAGAACAAGCTTTAGCTGCCCCTCCCCGAAGGCCCCCACCTCCAACAAATGCTGGATCCAGCCGTCAACCACCATCTAACCAGGCGCATCGCCCAATCCAGCAGACCCAATTCAAAAGACAGGCCCCACCACCACGTCCAGTGTGTCACCATTGTGGTAGGCCCGGACATGTAAAATCAGAGTGCCGATGGTATCTGAATCTCTGCCTGATTTGTGGGTCGAAAGATCATCTTGCTAGGGATTGCCCAGATGCAAGAGCACGAGTTGATACCACTACCACAACTGTTGCCCCTGCTGGAGATGCTTCTCATCGACCACCACCTCCTCTGCAACGACAAGCATATACAATGATCGCGGAAGATGTTGAAGACATCAACCATGCAATTGGAGGTATGAGTTATCACTTTTAATATTATACTCGTTCATTTGCAATCAGTATCCCATACCATTATATCATTATAGCTATTATAATAATACTAGTCTCGGGACTAATTACGGAAGCTATGGTGATGTTAATAGTAAGTACTCATAAACATCATCTCTTGCTTTCTTGATGCTATGATATCACATCATATTTCATGCTATTAACAACTTATTTTTCAATATCAAAATCGTTCATCAAGCCTCCCTTTCGATCGTTTAAATTGCTTTGGCAATTATCTGTCTTCTTAATTCCGAGGACGGAATTATTTTAAGGAGGGAAGGATGTAACGGCATGTTTTCAACAACACAACTATTTACGTGTTTAACCTATTTTTAATCTTTTAAACTATTTTATAATGGTTTGTCAGGAGTTTTACAATTTCAAAAATTTCTTATAAAAATATTTTGAGATAATAGCCTAGTCATGAAGTATTTTAGTAAGTTCGAGTTTCATCAAATGCTCAAAACAATTCTGATAAAAATTCATTTTCAGTTATCACCGTTTTGGCTTAATGAATTTATTTTCAATACAAACATCATCAAAATGTTTTCAAACTTCTACGGTAACATTCTATGATCATTTAGGGCTCCCCACATTAATTTCGTAATTTTCTGAAGTCAAATCAATAGGGAACCCGCATACCCGCTTCCTAAACATTTTGGCCTAAAACTAGTATCTCCGTAGCTCAAACCCTAAAACGGTCTTCGTATTCGCGATCCTCGTGATGATACGATCCCGTAGGTATGTTTTCGTAATTTTTCGGATACGTTTACTAGTAGGGGCAAAATCGTAATTTTGTATTTTTGACATTTTCTACTAATTACGTATTTACCTAGCTAATTACCATATCAACTATTTTAATTAACTTTAACCTACCCATCCCAACACGTAAGTAGCCCATGTGTTTCATGGGTTACTTAAAATTCTACACTTAGTCTAAAGTGATAAACCTAACCTATTTAATATCTACCTAATTACATTAATTCCTTTGACTAACTTGTTTTATATTAAGTTAATCCCATATATAATACCCTTAACCCCTACACAGCCCGGCCCAGGCCCGTGATCCTCTCCCCTCTCTCATTTTCGCTCAGCCCCTACCCACGCAGCAACCCCCTCCCGCACACAGACCCTCTCTCTTCCCTTCACGGCGATTCCACACCCACGCTCACGGCGCCCCACCGCTAGCCCGCTCATCCACGACGACGACGAACGGAGCCTCCGAGACGAAGCGCCCAGCACCGCCGCTCTCCGTGCTCGCTGCTCCGTCATCAGCCCCAAGCCACTGGAGCTCCGCCCACCGCCGTAGCTTCACCGTGAGCTCGCCTCCGACGGCCTCCGACTCCACGGCTTCACCGACAGCTCCGAGAGCCCGCCACGACGTCCACCGTGAGCCCCGCACGCTGGTGACCCCACACCGCCACCTCGAAGCGCCCGGAGCACCCCCGAGTCGCCACCGGAGCCCTTGAGCTCGCTGTCGCTCCGACAAGCCACGCCGCCACTCCCCGACGTTCGCTCGAAGCTCCTCGCCCCCGCCCGCTCCTCGCCGTTGGCCTCCGCCGCCGCATCGCCGCCACAGCGACCCACCGCCGTCGACGTCGCGTTCGCTGCCGCCCTCGCCCACCGGAACCACCGCCGGCGAAGCCCCCAACCCGCTGCTGTCAACGGTGGGTACGTGAACTCGCGATGGCAAACTTGTAAATACGAATTAAATTCGTATTTTCGTATTTTATTAATTAATAAATAGGGTTAAATGGTTTTAAATCCATAACTTGAAATATAGGCCCCAGAAAAATACAAGACTAGCTCCAGAAAATCAGAAATGACATTCCGGACCCAATGGCGCTAGTTTCATCTCGATCCGACACTTAGTTTTTCCAGAATTAATTTTTAAGCCTAAAAGTTAAATACGTTATTTTCAATTAAAAATCTGTAACTTGTTATTTTCACGTACAATTATATGTGAGAAAAATATATGTTAAAGTACTCTTCGAAACAGTCATTTTGACAGCTTATTTGCAACTTTCCAATGCAGATTGCATCCGGAATAAATTGTTGAATAATTACGTTACTTAATTAAAAATAGTTTTAAATTGATTTTTGATCTTTTAAAAAATTATAGAAATTAATGTAAGCTTCAGAAAATTATTTCCTCCTACGATAAAATTATTTTCAGCATATCTAGCCTATAGAAAAATTTAGAACGCTTTTCGACAACGTTTCAATCATTTTTAAAAATCAAAACGATCAGGTTAAATAGGTAGAAAATAGTGTGCTCTTTAACCGGTTGTTTCTTGTGTTTGCAGGTACCAATCGTCGTGCACCAGCTTCCTTGGAAGCTCTAGCTCTAACCTCGTCTTGCTACAACAAGCTTGATAACGTAAGTCACTCTAATTCTAACTTTAGAAATTTAGCCAGTGCACTCGTATGAACTTAGGACCTCATATATATTCTCAGAACAGCTATTGACTTGGACCAATGATTAGAGACCTAATTAACTAGAAAACTGATCAATAATGGAATGACCAGGGGTTTCAAAGCATTGCTCAGGACTAAATTGAGATAGTGCACTTTTATGGAACTAAATATCATAGTTGTTGGATTTCAAAGCATTGCTCAGGACTAAATTGAGATAGTGCACTTTTATGGAACTAAATATCATAGTTGTTGGACTTCAAAGCATTGCTCAGGACTGACATTCTCTGTTAAGGCTTCTGCCTTGACTTTTCAATAAGTAAAACACTTTGGAGTATTGTTGTTAATGCCTTTGAACATCTTTGGAATGCGACTATTGTGCATAACTCTATTGGTATGTGATTCGGTCAATCACGACCGTCATTAGTGTCTTTGTCTTTGAGACAACGGATTGACGTACCGTATTGAAAAGTAATGATTGAATGGAATACCGTGGAACATACTATTGAAATTGAATGCTTAAAAGTAGTTGGCACATCGCTGGGTTTTTGGGGTAACTTATATTAGAGAAAGTGCGGGAGCGACCCCGAGCCATCTACACATTGCACCGTACCGTACCGACCGTTACCGACCGTCTAAATGAAATGTACCGTCTAAAGTGATTTGAGATCCGCCCGGGTGAGCGCCCCGTGGCAGGAGATGAGCTCAATGGTTGCACACTGTACTTTCCTATATAAGTCACGTAGTTTCTAGTTTTGCTATTGCCTGCTTGTTACTACGTTTGCCGGGTTGTACTACTATTGCCTGCCGGTTGCCATGCTACAGTTATTGTACTAGTTTGATTGATGTTGCACTAGTTGATTACTATCATTGTTTTGTCACGACTAACTCGACATCATTGTTCGGTTACGACTACTGACTAAGTCGAGACTACTCGAACGTGGCAGAGCGGCGTAATAACAAGCGGTCTTAAATTACGACCGAATCAGTGTCTAGAAAGGAATGGGAAGGGGGTTGGTCAACCAAAGGATTTGTCCTGCGGTCTTAGAAGTGACATGTGCCTTCAAGCCCTGACTGCCTGGCTGATTTGGGAGTTAAGCTAGACTTCTTATTATTAGGCCCGCCTACACTATTAGATAGGCAAGCGACGCTCATCATTTCTTAAGTGTTTTCATCCCATTGCCTGTTGGTTAAAACATTGTTGCTACCATATGCCATGCCACAGTTGTTACTTTGGCACTTGCACAGTCACATTTACCTTATACGTTACACGCACTTTACTTACCACACTTGAGCAGCCACCAGTACTTTACTTTTCGCTCGAATATGCATGTCTGTTCTTACCTTACTTTTTGCACCTGCATGGTCATCTTTTGTTACTATAGCATGTTCCATACTTTTGCACTACTTTATTTCTATTGCTAGAATTGTTGTGACTTACCTACGGTTCCATCTCCGTGGCACCGCAGACGATGCACAGGTTGACTTAGGCACCCCTGAGTTCGCAGAGCCATAGCGCGATCCTGAGACTGCCGACTTTTATATTTGGAGTGTATGTGTGATATACTTCATGTATTTCCTTACTTTCATGTATTTGGAGAGAGTGTGTCGCTAGTTGTTGTACTTTAAATTGTGGACTGTAATAATGTACGCTGGTTTGGGTATTATTGTACATCTCTGCATCGTGGCTATTTTGGTTTCACTGGTAACCTGCAGGACCTGCGCAAATATCAAATAAGTAACGGGCCCCCGAGAGCGGGTCGTTACAAATAATTTAGCTTATCTGTTTACTAAGGCATTGCCTAGATGTACTTTTATAAAGCTTGTAAAAGATATAGGGATGCGACAGCTGAAAGACCTACAAGCCTGAAGCTTGTACGGATCAGGTGGAGTCACTTACGTATTGTACTCTTTTTCCTTAAGCTGCTGGTTTTTCCCACTAGGTTTTCCACAGCTTGTAGGGATCGCCTTACCCTTGCAATACTAACAACACACACTAGAGGGGGGTGAATAGTGTAATGTCAATAAAATTGTCCAATTAAAATTAAACTTGCAAATGTGGAATTATAAATGCAAGAGGAAATAATTGACACAATCAATCCGAACGCAAACACAAGGAATTACCCTGGTTCCCTAAACTTGGGTACATCCAGCCACTCCAATATCCACTATTATCCCACACAGAGAAGTGAATACAAATCTCACAAGGAGATACCCCACAAAGAGGATTTATGCCCTACACAAGGACCCAACCAACCCTACACACGGGTCAAGACTCCCACACAGAGAATCACTAACTCCCACTTAGAGAATTATGGTTAGCCCTACACTAGGACACTAAACTCCCACAAAGATAGTTACTCCTACAAAGAGAGTTATTCCCACAAAGAGAATATCCTAATCCCACAAAGAGATAACCTCCCACAAAGAGAGAAAGACTAATTCCCACAAAGAGAATTAGAGACAACAAATTCACCAAGTAAAGTAAATACTCTTACCTATGCCTTGAGATGCTTACTCATGAATGGATGCAAGGCATTGAAGAGGATCTCCAAGTGTTGAGATATGCTTGAGAGCACTTGGATGAATTCCCTTGAGCTGGACTTCAATGCATGAAGATGAATGAGAGCTCTTGAGAGGGAATTGAGGGAGTTTGAGAGTTGCTTATAGATCTCTTGAGATATTCAATATCATCAAGAAGTATAAGAGATGGCAACCCATTCATATATACAGGAACCCTATATCAAACCCCAAAACCCAAGAAAACAACCAAAGAATCAATTCTGCAACGGCTAGAAACTGGGCGAAAACGACAGGAACAGTCGACTGATGATCATAAGACAGTCGACTGATCAACGGCTAGAAAATATCCAACGGCTATAATCTGAGCAAGGACAGTCGACTGATGAAGACAGTACAGTCGACTGAGAACAGGACAGGCGCCTGTAAATCCTTCAGCAGGCGACTGCTGCAGGGGATGGAATAAAACAGAGAGCTGCACTCTTTCTCCAGCTAATCGCACAGACGACTGATGTCAATAATACAGTTGGATTTCTATTAGTCAGGCGGCTGTAAAACCTTAATCAGTCATCTGCTGAATAAGATGGAGAAAAGACAGAGAGATGCAGAGATTGCACTTACGCTACACAGGCGACTGATGACCAATCTACAGGCGACTGTAAATATACATGCGACTGTAAACTGACCAGTAATCGACTGTGCGTAAAGCTCAAGTTTGAGTCAATTGAAATGTTGACTTCAGCTATGCATATCAGGCGACTGTAGAAGGATCTACAGGCGACTGGAAATCACCTAGTCGACTGTGTTTCCTTCATCAAGCGATTGATGGAAAGCCAGAGACTCCAAATGAGTCTTTGGAAAAAGTGAACCTATTGGGTTAGATTCTATGATAATCCCAAGGCTCGCTAAGATGGTTAAATGCATGTGCATGAATGAGTAAACCATCTAACAAGGCATTACATTAATCCTAGACTCAAAAGAGAGAGAAAGCAATAAAGTAAATTATATGGATTACAATGCTTTCCTTAGAGTCTAAGTCTTCAATCTTGATGCCTTGATTGCTCTCCATCATCTCCAAGCTTTGGCACTCCTTGAGTCCAAGCTTTGGTCCTTCTTCACTTGATGTCCATCCTTGTACCAAGAGGTTAGTCTCCAAGAAAGATATTCTTGAAATAAAATTGAGAGACAAAACATGAGAGTCATTAACAACAACATAATGTTGTGATCATCATCAAAATAAGATTGGTATGAAACACCAATACTCAACATTCTCCCCCTTTTTGATGATGACACACATTATGTAAAATACAAATAATTAAAGCACAATGCTAATGAGCTCCCCCTACTTATATGCACCATTTAAACGATGAGCTACTTAAAAGTAAATACTCATTAAACCAAATAATATTATGTTGACATATAATAGGCAAGGATTACATAAACCAATTGAAATAGACAATATCATGCAAACATGAAAGGTTTATCTAATCCTATATATCTATCCCCATAGATATATCTCTTCCCATATGCATAAGTATATAACTCTCCCCATATAGTTACATAATACATATATCTCTCCCCCTTGACATCGTCAAAAAGGTGGACATCAAATATATCTCCCTTTGTCATCTTCGCTAAGATGTGACAATATGCAAGAAAAGAAAGAGATGTATGATGCAAAATTGAAAAATTTAGTGGGTATCAATTCACCATCACATGCTCCCCCTAGATCATAGAAATGGTCAACTTTTGACTTCTAGGATCTAATACCAATATTGGATCGATGGGCCTAAAGTGTATCAAAGCAATAGATATGGAAAAATCAAGCTTCAATGATACACAATGATAATGCCAAAAGAGTTATACCATGAAACAACTTGGCAATATCAAAGAGGTTTAGATTGAGACCAAAACTAACCAATAGTAAATAGTGATCTCCAACATCCTCAAAATGAGAGTCAAAATATGTTTTAAAATATTTTAAACATATAACATATTAACTCCCCTATTGACACACACATGGATCAAAAGTGCATGCATGTCAATAAAATCCCCAAGGTTCCCATTTTCATGAAAAATACATACATTTGAAAGTATTTTCAAAATCATGAAACACACACACAACCAATGGGTATGCAAAAACATAACATTAAGCACAATACCCATGCAATATGCAAATGTGTGTGGGGAACCTAAACATTAGGGAACCAAACCCAAGAGGAGTTTGATTTCCTAACATAATCACACGAGGTGATCACATTCCTAACTAGAGAGTTAATGTAACTATCCCTCTCTTGCACACTAACTTAGTGGGAATCCATAATCTCAAGGATTTCCTAGGCAAGGGTTTTGCCATTGCAAGAGGGATGGATGTGGCATGCTTAGATGTAGAAACGAATTTCTTAGCATGCAAAGAATGAGGATTTTGCTTCTTAGCAAAAAAAATGAAGATTTTTCATTCTTCCTCATTACCTCGTGATCTACATGCTTCTTGTTGATGTTATTGTTGTACAAGAAAGCATGGTGATTCTTCTTAGGTGATTTAGCAATATTTCTTGTATTTGCACCATAAGAGGAATTAGAGGTGGGTTTGGGTACCACATTTTTGAATATAACCCAAACCTCCTCTATGATTTGCCGGATGTTGTTTTTCCAACAAATCGTGGAGTGAATCCCTAGAATACACAAAGCTTTTGAGCTTCCGGGATTCCTCTTCACATTTTAACGTAAGTTGTTGAATGTGAGAACCTAAGCTAAGGTTTTGAGCAACAAGATTTTCATTAGTTAAACTCAATTCCTTAACTTGAGAGAGAAGTGTGTCTCTCTCACTAGTGTCGCAAATATGCATTTTATTATGAATATTTACACTAGACGATTCTAAATCATGCACCGTACTCATAGCATTATCAAGTTTAGCTTTCGTTTTATCATATGAGTCGATGCACTTACTTGCCAAATTGGAGGCCACATTAAGGCGGTATTCGAGCTCCTCGTAGGATGGCTTTTCCTCCTCAGCTTCCTCATCACTTTCCTCATCGCTTTCCTCCTCGCTTGAGCTAGACGAAGACTCTTTCCCATTAGCCATGAAGCAACTTTCTTCTTTGGAGTTGAGCCATGTCTCTATCTCTTCATCGCTTGAGTTAGATGAAGTTGATGAAGAATCATCAAAAGCAACGAAACACCTGTGATCATGCTCCTTGTCATCCTCTTCTTCACCATTTGATGTGTCCACATAGGAATCATCGAATGTGCCAATAAGACCCTTCTTTTGATTCTTGATTTCTGACTTGTCTTTCCAAAATTTCTTCCCTTTACCCTTATAGGTATCTTTGGTGGGTTTGGAAGGACATTCAGTAGCAAGATGACCTTTTCCTCCACGATTGAAACAAATAAGCTTGTTAGACTGGGAGGCAAACTTTGATGAAGATATACCTTGATTGTTCTTAAGGAATGCCTCGAAATTCTTGAATTGCTTGGCAAGCTCAATGTAGTCATTGTCGCTAACATCATCTTCATCACCATCTTCACTCGAAGCTTCCTGTTGGAAGTTCTTTCTCCACTTGAATGAATCCTTCACAACATGGAGTGCAACCCCCTTTTCTTCTCGGGCTTAATTGGTTGAACCTCTTCCTTATGTTGAAATAACACTTCATGAGAGATCTCCAATGTATGCCAAATTCCGTTGGCCGATTTGCACATGGAGATACGGTCGAACTCATCCGGAGTGAGGGCGCAATGGAGTACACACATAGCCCTAGCATTGACTCTGATCAAGTCCTTCTCCGCTTTAGTTCTCAAGGCCGCGGGTGAAGTAGGCTCCTCGAATGGCGACTCTGTGATGTCCCAAAGGTCGTGACTCTTCAAGTAGACCATCATCCTGATCTTCCAACTAAGATAGTTGGTTCCGTTGAAGAGCAGGGGTCGAACGGTTGAGTGACCTTCTTCATGAGGCGCGGATGTTGCGTTGAATGCCATCGTTGCAGTATGCTTTAACCTCGCTCCGATACCAATTGTAGGGATCGTCTTACCCTTGCAATACTAACAACACACACTAGAGGGTGGTGAATAGTGTAATGGCAATAAACTTGTCCAATTAAAATTAAACTTGCAAATGTGAAATTATAAATGCAAGAGGAAATAATTGACACAATCAATCCAAACACAAACACAAGGAATTACCCTGGTTTCCCAAACTTGGGTACATCCAGCCACACCAATATCCACTATTATCCCACACAGAGAAGTGAATACAAATCTCACAAGGAGATACCCCACAAAGAGGATTTATGCCCTACACAAGGACCCAACCAACCCCACACAAGGGTCAAGATGACGTGCATTTATATTTCATATGTTCACGCACGTCTTCTTTTGTGTTTTTTCGTTGTTTTCCGCCGTCTCGTGTCCGTTTTCTCGTGTTTTCTCATTTTCTTTCACTTCTCTTTGTTTTTGTGTGTTTTCAGGAGATTACCCGCATAGGGGACATATAACGAAGATATCATAAGTCCTCGGAGCAACGGGAGGAGTCACGCGTGATCCAGGGGGTCAAACGACGAACATAGCATCTTTCAGCCCCTCACCCGATCGGTTGGTCACTTCCAACCGATCGGGTGATGCACGCGTGCACCACCCGGACACAAGCTGAAGCGGTCAAAAAGTCAACCGGTCGGTTCAGAGACCGGTTCACACGCCCCAACTCTCTAGAATTTGATGTTGAATGCCAACCGATCGGGTGACCTTCACCCGATCGGTTCACCTGTAGCCAATTCTCCGAAGCCAAGACACGGAGAGCTCAACCGACCGGTTCACCTGACGGCGCGAAGATCCAACCGGTCAGCTTCAACCCTCAACCGACCGTGCCATATGACCGGGTGAAGTCCCACGCTGAGCTGCCGAAGAACGAAGCAGATCACCCGATCGGTTGACTTTTCAACCGATCGGGTGATATTGATCTCTCTATATATGACCCCTAGGTTTTCCAGAAACAGGAGTTGTTATTTTTAGCTATTTTTTCTCTCTCTTGACGGCTGTAATTTTTCAGATATTTGTAAGTTGTTTCATCTTTACCAAACTTTAATATAGCCTTATTTGCATTGCTCTTACTACCTTTCAATCACCTGATCATGTTTTTAACGGTCGATTTTGATTTAGATTGCTTTTTAGTAAATATGTGTGAGTAGTTCCCAAATCTGGAATTTTGGTGGTAGATTCCTAATCCCTATCGATTTCCTAATCCCTATCGATTTCCTAACGGCCAAGGGGGAATAAACTTGGCAGTTGACTCTCTAGCCATAGCTCACGCCCTTAGCGTAGACGTTGAATCCTAGCGCGCGGGAGCGGCAGGATGAGATGTTGGGAGTTATCGTTGCGAGCTTAGTGCTCCCGGAGTCGGTAAGTGTTGGACATGGGAATGCCCACTGACCGAACCCGGAAAGTCCGGCGTATCATCCTGGGCACCGACTGGAATATCATGCCCATGGGACGCTGGTACCACTCTTAGACGCAACGTCTCACCATTAGACCCGAATTCCGATCGCTATCCTACCCGTAGGCCGTATCGGCGAGAATCGCACGATCGGACGGAAACCGAAGTCCCGGGTTTTCCCTTTATATTGTTTATCCCTCGCATTCTATTTTCTGTGACAACCCATCATCCGATTCGGGCTAGCTCGTCCATGTGGTGAATCCGATCCTTCTTGACACAAGCACAACCACGCCTCCCTGAGTTCGACCCCCAAGCCACACTACAACACCGTGTGCTTGCGGTTACAAATATTTAAATCTCGCGTCCCCAATTATACATTACATACACACGTCTGGCGGAGCAAAAACCGGGGGGCGTCACAAGACTCCCACACAGAGAATCACTAACTCCCACTCAGAGAATTATGGTTAGCCCTACACTAGGACACTAAACTTTCACAAAGAGAGTTACTCCCACAAAGAGAGTTATTCCCACAAAGAGAATATCCTAATCCCACAAAGAGATAACCTCCCACAAAGAGAGAAAGACTAATTCCCACAAAGAGAATTAGAGACAACAAATTCACCAAGTAAAGTAAATACTCTTACCTATGCCTTGAGATGCTTACTCATGAATGGATGCAAGGCATGGAAGAGGATCTCCAAGTGTTGAGATATGCTTGAGAGCACTTGGATGAATTCTCTTGAGCTGGACTTCAATGCATGAAAATAAATGAGAGCTCTTGAGAGGGAATTGAGGGACTTTGAGAGTTGCTTATAGATCTCTTGAGATATTCAATAGCATCAAGAAGTATAAGAGATGGCAGCCCACTCATATATATAGGAACCATATATCAAACCCCAAAACCCAAGAAAACAGCCAAAGAATCAACTCTGCAACGGCTAGAAACTGGGCGAAAACGACAGGAACAGTCGACTGATATCATAAGACAGTCGACTGATCAACGGCTAGAAAATATCCAACGGCTATAATCTGAGCCAGGACAGTCGACTGATGAAGACAGTACAGTCGACTGAGAACAGGACAGGCGCATGTAAATCCTTCAGCAGGCCACTGCTGCAGGGGATGGAATAAAACAGAGAGCTGCACTCTTTCTCCAGTTAATCGCACAGGCGACTGATGTCAATAATACAGTCAGATGTCTATTAGTCAGGCGACTGTAAAACCTTAATCAGTCATCTGCTGAATAAGATGGAGAAAAGACAGAGAGATGCAGAGATTACACTTACGCTACACAGGCGACTGATGACCAATCTACAGGCGACTGTAAATATACAGGCGACTGTAAACTGACCAGTAATCGACTGTGCGTAAAGCTTAAGTTTGAGTCAATTGAAATGTTGACTTGAGCTGTGCATATCAGGCGACTGTAGAGGGATCTACAGGCGACTAGAAATCACCCAGTCGACTGTGTTTCCTTCATCAGGCGACTGATGGAAAGCCAGAAACTCCAAATGAGTCTTTGGACAAAGTGAACCTATTGGGTTGGCTTCTATGATAATCCTAAGGCTCACTAAGATGGTTAAATGCATGTGCATGAATGAGTAAACCATCTAACAAGGCATTACATTAATCCTAGACTCAAAAGAGAGAGAAAGCAATAAAGTAAATTACATGGATTACAATGCTTTTCTTAGAGTCTAAGTCTTCAATCTTGATGCCTTGATTGCTCTCCATCATCTCCAAGCTTTAGCACTCCTTGAGTCCAAGCTTTGGTCCTTCTTCACTTGATGTTCATCCTTGCACCAAGAGGTTAGTCTCCAAGAAAGATATTCTTGCAATAAAACTGAGAGACTAAAACATGAGAGTCATTAGCAACAACATAATGTTGTGATCATCATCAAAATAAGATTGGTATGAAACACCAATACTCAACACAGCTAAGCTTTTAATGAGGCAAAACACGGTAACTCTGGATCCAGCAGTATCCACCACACATTAGCGTATTGGATCCTGAAGAATTCATATGCTAAGAATGGATGGATGGCAAGGAGTGTTATGAATGGGGGAGACCTTTGGTCTCCACCAACTAAAATCCACAATTACACCAACTATTAGTGTGTGTCCCTTGAGTTCCATTAATTTGTAACACCTATATGAATTATATATATATATATATATATATATATATATATATATATATATATATATAGCAAAAATGTACCTAAGAACGTGCGCAAGCAGAATTACCTGCGCACGGCCCCTCTGGTCGGGGGTTTTAAGTATTTTTCTTGAATTTTTTTAGTAGGTAGATATACTTGTTATGTAGCTTCCCACAAAATTTCAGGTCAATCCAACACCGTTTGAGCCTCCGTTCATCGATTTCAAAAACGTTGCTCAAAACTGTCCAGAATTCTGGACAGTTTTGCGCAACATTTTTGAAATCGATGAACGGACGCTCAAACGGTGTTGGATTGACCTGAAATTTTGTGGGGAGCTTCATAACAAGTTTATCTAACTACTGCAAAAATAATTCAAAAAATATATTTTAAAACACGAACAGAGGGGGCGTGCGCAGGTAACTCTGCCTGCGCACGTTCTCAGGCACATTTCCCTCATATATATATATATATATATATATATATATATATATATATATATATATATATATATATGGCAATCTTCGGGTGCGAAAAATCCCGTGCGAAAGCCGTGCGAAAACTTTTTTTTGAAATTTTTTTGAAATTTTTTTTTCAAAAATTCTTTTTTTGATGTTTAATCCATACAATTATATACCCCAGGGAAAATAATGGGTGAACCCGTTGGGCATTAGAGCACCCATCCACCCGTTACAAATTTAACGGTCTCAAAACGTGCGAATTTGATGAAATGGCTTGATCGAAGGCCAAATGACATTATTTCTCAACCATTATTTTTTGAGGGGGGTATAACAACATATAATGAGGGTAGAAAAAAGAATTTTTGAAAAAACAATTTCAAAAAAAAGATAAAAACATTTTCGCACGGTGCGAAATGTTCTCATTTGAAAATTTTCTTATATATATATATATATATATATATATATATATATATATATATATATATATGGGTATCATACGTCATATGAGAGGGTGTCTCATATGCCCTCTCACATAAAAGGGGCAAGTACAAGCCCACATGGGCTTGTACTTGTTGTACTTGACGTCCTTTATGTGAGAGGGAGTATGAGACACTCTCTCATATGGCGTATGATACCGATTAATCCCATATATAAATATATATGAAAATTTTCAAATGAGAACATTTCGCACCGTGCGAAAATGTTTTTAGTTTTTTTTTGAAATTTTTTTCAAAAATTCTTTTTCCCACCCTCATTATATGTTGTTATACCCCCTTCAAAAAATAATCATTGAGAAATAATGTCATTTGGCCTTCGATCAAGGCATTTCATCAAATTTGCATGTTTTGAGACCGTTAAATTTGTAACGGGTGGATGGGTGCTCTAATCACCAACGGGTTCACCCATTATTTTCCCTGGGGTATATAATTGTATGGATTAAACATCAAAAAAAGAACTTTTGAAAAAAAATTTCAAAAAAAAGATAAAAATGTTTTCGCACCGTGCGAAAACCCCTTTTTTCGCAACCGAAGATCACTATATATATATATATATATATATATATATATATATATATATATATATATATATATATATATATATATATACACATATATACACACTATATTTGATGAAGAATTTGAATTTTGTCCCAGTAGGACAAGTGGCTAGGACAAATGGGCTTATGACTAGGATAAGGGCTTGATGACTAGGATTGGGATAATTTTGGGGGGAAATTTGTGGGGAAGATTTGGAAATTGAAATTTAGGCGTGAGCCCCCCTCTCAAATCGCAGTGCCCTTTGGGCACGAGAAAGTTCTAGTGTGTGTGTGTCTATATATATATATATATATATATATATATATATATATATATATATATATATATATATATATATATATATATATATAATAATGGGTATCATACGCCATATGAGAGGGTCTCTCATATTTCCTCTCACATAAAGGGGGCAAGTACAACAAGTACAAGCCCATGTGGGCTTGTACTTGCCCCCTTTATGTGAGAGGGAATATGAGAGACCCTCTCATATGGCGTATGATACCCATTATTCTCATATATATATATATATATATATATATATATATATATATATATATATATATATATATATATATATATATATATATATATATATATCGAACAATATAGAAAAACTTAAAAACATCCCCTTTGTCAAATTTTTTTGGTCTGCTGCTCCGGCGATTTAGGGCGAACTGGGCTTCTCTGCATTTTCGGCTGCTCCGGCAACTATCGGAGCTCTCCCCTCTCCCCCTTTCAACACTTCCACCCACTCCTCTCCCCTGAGTGTTGAGCTGGCATCCTCAGCGTTGATTCCACCTCCTCCGGCAACGAATCCGCCTCCTACCTCGAGTCCGGCTGCCTCGCATACGGCGGCGACTGGAGATTCTCTGCTTCATCAACCCGTCAGTGTAGCTACCCTTGTTGATGGAGACTCAGCGGCTGGCCCTTGGGTTACTATTACTGGGCGTCGCAAGCCTGTCTCGATATTGGGCCCTCCGCCTTGCTCGGACAACCGACGTCCGCCGGCGGCTGCGGGTGGTGGATCCACGACGAACTTTCGTCCCGCTCGATCTCCTGGTGGCCGGCCGCCCATTGTCCCCCCACCCCGCAGACGGAATGCTCCCCAGGTTCTCGGTAAAATGCCCCAAAGAACTCCTCCAGCAATTCACAGTTCATCCTACTCCTCTTCTCCGTCATAC
Source organism: Scilla litardierei (assembly GCA_030789695.1). Classification (NCBI taxonomy): domain Eukaryota; kingdom Viridiplantae; phylum Streptophyta; class Magnoliopsida; order Asparagales; family Asparagaceae; genus Scilla; species Scilla litardierei. Next base: position 138,606,528 of record CM061140.1, on the reverse strand, counting down.
AGCGAGATTTGCGGCACAAAGCGATCATCTCTCCCAAATTGTGCCCTCGTGTTCACTCCCCCCTCCCCCCTCGAGGATGGGGTCGTCGCGGATATCTTCCCCGATGACATCGTTGAGGCGGCCGGAAATTGGACCCACACACTTGTCGGTTACGTGGTGGGATCTCGTCTGTACTATGGCCACCTGAAGACGTGGACTTCTCGTGCCTGGCAAACAAAGGGAACGGTCCAAATCCACACCTGTGAGAACGGGTTTTTCTTCTTCAAATTCGAGTCGGGGGCCGATGCCGACGTCGTCCTATACGGGGGGCCCTAGCTCATTGACGGATGTCTGATTGTGCTCCGTCGCTGGGCACCCAACATTGGGTTGGTCCGTGATCTGTTGTCGGAAGTGCCTATGTGGATTCGGTTCCCTCTGTTGCCTATCTAGTTCTGGTCCAAGACTATACTAGGGAAGTTGGCTAGTGTGGTTGGGCGGCCACTCTTCACTGACCCACCGACTGCGGCTGCGTCACGGCTCTCCTTCACTAGATGCTTCATGGAGGTCGACTCCAAGTCTGAATTCCCTTCCTCTGTTATGGCGCGCCTCCCCGATGGCTCACTAATCCCCGTTTCTGTCGAATATGAGCGCATCCCCCCTTGTGTTTGCACTGCCGTTGCTTCGGCCACACTCTTGCCCAATGCGCGTCCCCGACGCGGCCGCCAACAAACCCGCTCCCCCGGGATAATCATCTGCCCGCTGGTCCCCAGTTCTCCTCTCTTAATCCCACACCGACTAATACTAGTGAGAGGCTCCCTGCGATGGTTATTACTGTTGTGAACTCACCCCAAGCCCCTGCTGTGAAGCTATCCCAATGCATCCCTCTTGATGCTGATGCTGGGCTCCCCGTGAATTGCCCCACAGCTGCAAAGTGCTCCACCACTCTACAGCTATCTCTGGTGAGTGAAGCTCCATCCTCTCCTCTTGATGATGATGCTGGGCCCCCCGTTAATTGCCTCCCTGTGACTTGCCCCACGGCTGCTAAGAGCTCCACCACTCTACAGCTATCTCCGGCGACTGAAGCTCCATCCTCTCCTCTTGATGATGATGCTGGGCCCCCCGTGAATTGCCGATCGGCTGCGACGTGCTCCACCTCCCCGTCCACCAGCAGCGTCCAGCCATCCACGCCTATCCCATGTCCTCGCCCATCTCCGGCTGCCCCGGTGAGCTCTCCATCAACTTCTAACCCCCCTCCGGACTCTGTACACCACCGCAGCGGCACCTTGAAGACTCTTGGCCTGGCATCGGGCGGTGTGTTGCAGTCGTCCGAGGAGACGATTGAATTGTCGGTTGCAATTGCGGCCGGGGTCGCGCATTTGGATTTGGGGGATGTGCTGACCATAGCTGCTGATTGTCCTGGCAATGGACAGGCCCTCTCGGTCCCTGCTGATTGTCCTTTGGGCTTGATTGTTAACCCGGGTGCTGTTGCTATTATGGGTTCAGACTTGACTTCTGCTCCTCACTCCAGTGTTGGTGGTGTGCAAACTTCTACCGTGGGCCCTGTTACTCTGTCCCGCGACCCCGCAGTTGGTGTGCAGCCACGGGTGCTCCCTGTTGGTGGTGTTGATTGTGATGCGCAGCCTCGTGCCGGTGACCACACTGGAGCCGTGATTACCCGTATCGCCTTGATTGATGCGGAATATCCTCCCCTTTCCACTGGTTCCAACGCTCCTGCCCAGGCCTCCTGCCGCAAATCCCTGCCCAAATCCATCCCTACATGCCCACAACCCGCCACCATACCCAACCCCATGTACGCTACCAAGGCCTCCAAATCCCATTCCCCCAAAAAAATCCGGACCGGTTCCTTCCCGAGTACAAACCAGGAGCCAAAAACCCCCCACCGCAGTTTAATGTCGGTCCTAGCTTGGAATGTGAGGGGGCTAAATGCCCCGGCCCGTCAGAGGGACGTCAAACATCATATCAAACGATTAAAGGCCTCCCTTGTCGGTCTTTTGGAAACTAAGATTAGAGATCCTGATGGGGATATTGTCTCTTCGTGCTGCCCCAAGGGGTGGAAGACCCTTCACAACTACGTCCATGCCGCGAAGGGTAGGGTCTGGGTAGCATTTGACCCTTCTGTCTGGAGCTGCAGTGTGATCTCCTCCTCGGCACAGCACATCACCCTCGAATCTATCAATCAGGGTGGTCTCGTTGTGGCGTTTTCCTTTGTCTATGCTTCCAATCAGGCCTCTGACCGCGGGCTTCTTTGGGCCTCCCTTCGCAGTGACCGTCTCCTTGTTGGTGGGGGGGCTTGGGTGGTACTTGGTGACTTCAATGTTACCCGTTTTGTGGATGAGAAGGTTGGTGGCTGTATCCTTACCCCGGCCCAACTTGAGGACTTCAACAGTTGCATTGACGATTGTGGGCTTGATGACATCCGGTGTATTGGTGACCCCTTGAGTTGGAGTAATCATGCGTCGACTAGGCCGCGTATCTCCTGCCGTCTTGATAGGGCCTTGGTTAACGCGGCATGGCTGGCCACACTTCCTGATGCTTTCGCCTCCTACCTCCCCCCTGGCACCAGTGATCACTCTCCGATGTCGCTTCAGATTCTGCCTCCTCCCAACTCCGGGCCGAAACCCTTCCGGTTCTTCAGCCACTATCTCCAGATCCCGGGGTTCTACTCTCTTCTTCTATCCATCTGGCGTAGACACTACTCCAGTTCCCCTATGCTCAGGCTAGTCTCTAAGCTAAAAGCCCTCAAGGCTGCCATCCGAGCTTGGCCCCCGGCCCGCCACCACTTTCCCCCCTCAGATGTCGTGAGGAGCGACATCTCTACTCTGCGAGCATCCCCCTCCTTCCACACTTGCCCGGTTCTCCTGCAGCGGGACCGTGTCCTTGGGCGTCTCTTGGCCTCCAGCCTTGACATTGAGGAGAGCCAGGCGAGACAGAAGAGTCGCCAGACCTGGCTTTCCCAGGGAGACAGGAATACAAAGTTTTTCTACACGGCCTCCAAAGACCGGGAGGCTGGGAATAGTCTCCTTCACCTGATTGGGCCCGATGGGGGCGCTGCCACCAAGTTAGATACCCTCCGATCCGATGCGATTGAGTTCTTCACTTCCCTCTTCCATCAAGACTCCTATCCCTCTTCCTTCTCTGAGCTTGTTTTGAAGCGGATACTCTCTCCTGGGGCCTACGAGTGGATTGGTGGTCTTGTTACTGATCTGGAAATCAAGGAGGCCCTCTTCTCCTTGGACAAGGAGAAGTCTCCCGGGCCGGATGGTTTTCCACCCCTCTTCTTCCAGGACATGTGGGGGATTGTGGGTAAAGATGTCCTGCGGGCAGCTCAGTCCTTCTTCTCATCTGGTTGCATTCTGAAGCAAATCAATCATACATTCCTCACCCTTATCCCCAAGTTCCCGGCTGCCTCCTCCCTCGGCGATTACAGGCCCATCTCCTGCTGCAATGTGATATACAAGATCATCTCCAAGGTTCTCAGTAGGAGACTTGCTGAAGCCATCCCTGGTCTCATCTCTTGGAACCAGTCCGCTTTCATCAAGGGGCGCCTGATCTCTGATTCCTCTCTCCTTGCTCATGAACTCATCAGGGACTTCTCTTCTTCCTTGGGGTCCAGGGCATGCATTCAATTGGATCTTCGCAAGGCATTTGACAGCATCAACCAGGAGTTTCTCTACCACTTTATGGCCCGGCTTGGCTTTCCCCCCTCCTTCATTCATTGGGTCAAGGTTTGCGTGGACTCTGCCTCTTTCTCCGTCCTCGTCAATGGCTCTCCTGCTGGTTTTTTTGGTAGCGACAGGGGGATTCGCCAAGGGGACCCTATCTCCCCCTTCCTCTTCGTCTTAGTCATGGAATCCTTTACTCTCCTTATGGATTCGGCCACCTACTCTGGCGCCATTCGGCCTCTTAAGAGGGGGGCGGAGGGCATCACATCCCATCTACTATTCGCAGATGACATACTGGTTTTCTGCAAGGCCGAGGCCTCCTCCTTCCTTGAGCTGGGTAGGCTTCTTGACTCCTTCCACCTTCTTGCTGGCCTGTAGGTTAATAGGGGGAAAAGCAAGATTATTCTCAGTAAAGGCTCTTGTTCTGGCAGTGAGCTCTCCCGCATCCTGGGTATTCCGATCGTCGTCCCCACACTTAAGTACCTCGGATTGCCGCTCTCCTCCTCCTACCCAGTTGCGAAGCTTTATTCCAGCCTGATTGACAAATGTAAGGCCAAGATCTCCGGCTGGTCTTCCAGACTCCTGTCCACGGCGGGGCACATCGAGTTGGTCCACACGGTCATCCATGGGTATGTTTCTTACTGGATCTAGTCCTTCCGCATCCCCTCCACGGTTCTGGCCACAATTGATCGTTTATGCCGTGATTTCATTTGGGGAACAAAGCTCCATCTTTGGCGGTGGGAGGACATGTGTTTGCCTAAGGGCGAAGGGGGGATTGGTCTCCGTAGTCTTCGTGAAGTGGGAGTTGCGGCTGGTACCAAACTCCTTTGGAGGCTCCTTCATTCTCCCTCGCCCTGGGCATCCTACATGCGTGATACCTACCTGAAGCGCAATCCTTTATTTCAGTGTGAAGCCTCAGTTCTTGACTCTGGTTCTTGGAAGCATGTGCTCCGATGTCGGGATTTGGCCACTTCCTGCTTCCGTCGTGTTGTGCGGGATGGGCGCTCCTCTTCTTTTTGGTATGACCCCTGGCTACCTTGCGGCCCCTTGGCCTTGTTGTGCACCCCTCCCACTCCGCTGAGATTCTGCCGGGTTGCCGACTATTGGGATGGTCGTGGTTAGTCCCTTCCTGCTGAGATTCGCCACCTATCGCACCTCTTTGCTGATGCCTCAGTGACCGATGGCCCGGATTTGTGGGATTGGGCGGTTGACGGTGGTTGCTCCCTCCGAGCGGCCTGGTCGTCCATGTGACGTCACTCCGCTCCTGCTCGCCTTGCCCCAGTTGTCTGGTTCCCTGGGCACACACCCAAGTTTTCCCTCACCTTACTGCGCGCTCTCCTCGACCGTCTTCCCACCACCCACCAGCTTGCTCGGTGGGGGGTTCGAGACCAGTCTGCATGTGCACTCTGTGGTGATCACCCTGAGACTTCGCGTCATATCTTCTTCCGGTGTGACTACAGTGCTTTTGTCTGGGCGGCGTGCAAGCTTCGCCTGGGTCTTCCTTCTCGCTCCAAATCCATTACTGTTGACGCGCACATGCTGAGACGGCGGTTTGGAGCGAGAGGAAAGACCACTCCCCGGGGCAAGCTCTCCTTGCTTGTCTTCTCCGCAGTGGTCTGGCAAATCTGGAGAGAGAGGAACAGCCGCATCTTCCTCTCGATTCTATGCCCCAAGACTGCTCTCCTCGCCAGGATCTCTTCTGACGTCTCTGCTGCCATGGCTAGTCTGGAACTTAGTGATGTTTCTACTGAGGATCTCCCCTTTTTGAGAACTGGGGTCTCCCCTAGGCCCTTTTTGTGTGCCTCTCCAGTTTTAGTTTATACTTCTCTCGCCTTGTACTTTCTTGGCGCCTTCCTGGTAGTTCTATTGTGGGGTGACTGCTTCCCAGCCTCTCCCCCGCCTGCTCTGCTTCTGGTCCGTGCCTTGATGTAGACATGTTTATATCTATATAAATACACACTTACATTTCTATATATATATATATATATGGGTAAAGATAATCAATGGGAGGCGATACTGGCGACACGGGCGATCCGGGGGGCTCCATCGGTTCGGGAGTCTTGGGAGGCAGTTTGGGCAGCTCTGGTGGCGGATTGGGTGGCTCTAGCGGCTCGGGCGGAGGCGCTACTCATGGAGCTCTCTCTGACGGCGGTTTGGGAGGTAGCAATTCGACTGGATCTGGAATTTCTGCGATTCAAGGTCCATTGGCGATGAAGGAGTCTGGATCTGGTATCCCTGTGAACAAAGCTGAGATCCATAACAAGTCTGATGTGAGGGGAGGAGGTGAATGGAGGACTGTCAATCGAAGAGGGAAGGGTAAGGACAATAATAATTTTGGGGTTGGAGGAAACTTTAACAGGGCTGGTTCACATCGCGGTGGTGGAGGCTTCATTCCACGTCCCAATTTGCGGCAAAGCATTATACACAGGAAACCTGATCTCTTCAATGGGCAGAGGGGCGTTAATCCTCTAGATGCACGTAAGGTACTCGACAAAATTCCTGTTAGACCTACTATATCTCTTCATATTAACACTGCAGGACCAAAGCCCTCCTGGTCTGATGTCTGTTCTAATGGGCGATCCTACGATGATTCCCTTTCCATGTCGTTCATTCCACCTGTGATTAAAGAGAATGGAGATAGGGTTGGTAGGGTTGTGACATCTATGATTGAGAAGGGTGCGGAGCGTTGGAAAAACACCTTGGTAGGGTATGTCCTCGGGGATGTCCCTTATTACGGACAACTCCGTGCTTGGGTTGACCGATTGTGGAAGTTGAAAAAGGGGGTTCAGATTTATAGTAGAGAGAATTGGTTCTTTTACTTCAGGTTTGATTGTCCAGAGGAGTGTGAGCGATTGCTCTATGGTGGGCCATGGCTTTTCAACGGGAGATTGACTGTTCTACAGAGATGGAGCCCAACTATTCGGCATGACAAGGACATGCTATCCAAGGTTCCGGTTTGGATCCAATTCCATGGCCTCCCCTTGGGTATGTGGACGAAGGATATTTTAAACATTACTTCTTTGGTGATTGGAACCCCACTCTGTCTTGATAGAGCAACTGCAAGGCTAGATCGAATATCTTATGCCAGATGTCTTGTTGAAGTTGACGCTCAGAAGCCTTTACCAAAATCAGTGAATCTTGAGTTGGATGATGGGACTATAATAAACATTGATACTAAATATGAGGGAGAACCACCACGGTGTAGCAAGTGCATTTGCTTTGGGCATGCTGATGATAAATTCCCCGACCAACCCAAGCTCCCTTCAATCCAAACGGTAGACAATCAGGTTGCTTGGAATACACAAGATGGTGGGGGCTCACAAATTCCTGACGCAACTTCGGATAAACCTTTCCCGGCTGATGAACAAATTGAGGGATCCATTAAGCAGACTGCGGGATCTACTGAAGGGTTGGTCTCTACAAGACCAATCAATCCTGTTATTAGGGAGATGAAAATGCCGAGTGAATCATTTATTGAAGAGCATGAGGAAGTAATTCTGGAGGATAGGGGGTGATAATCCTGTAATTGGTACTCTAAACAATGACAGTTCAACAGGAAGTGCTCACACTAATCTGCCTCATGCGAATGACGGGAGCAATGTTGTGAATGAGGATGATATTAATAAGCAAGGGGAACCGACCGTTAATACAGCAGTCAGGGGGTGAAACAATTTGGAAGATGCCAGTAACGTAGCAGAGGATACATTGCTGGATGTGGTACCTGCTCAACTAACTATAGCTAACCCAGAATGGGAACATGACCATTGCACAAAGTCCAGCCGAGAGGCACCTCGTGAAGCAGCGCCTGATGCTGTGAATGGCAAGAAGACCCTATGTTCTAATACTTCAACTGGGGGTGGGGGTTTGAGAAAGAGCATGAGGCTAAAGGATGGGGCCTTGGTGAGGCCAAACACACTACTTAATTAATGTCTATCTTTGTATGGAACACCAGAGGTCTCAACAGTTCTGTTAGAAGGAGAGACCAAAGAGAAAGACTTCAGAAACTAAAGCCGTCCATGGTTATATTGCTTGAGACGAAGTTGAAAGAGGGTGTTCGAAGTTGGAAATCCGACCTACCTAAAGATTGGTCTACTGTGGGTAATTTTGCAGCTGACTCTAATGGCCGTATTCTGATTGCTTGGGATAATCTTATTTGGCAGGTGGTAGTCCAGAATATCTCAAGACAGCATATTACGCTCTGTTGCACTAATGTAGGAGGTTTATCGCTGGCAATAACTGGTGTCTACGCCTCTAATCTTAGAAGTGAGTGTATCCAACTATGGGGAAAATTGGTTGAGGATGCAGCTAAAGTTGATGGTAATGTGTGGCTAATGGGTGATTTTAATTGTGTCAGATACTCAAGAGAAAAGTCAAGCGGTAGACGTTGTGAGATGAAAGTATTGGATGAATTCAATGATTGTCTGAACAAATGTTCTTTACTAGACCTCAAAAGCATTGGCTCTGTTATGAGTTGGAGCAACCGGCGTATTGGTGCAGGAAGAATTTCAGCACGGCTGGACAGAGTTCTTTGCACTTCGAGGTTATTACATGTTCTCCCAGAAGCTTTTGTCGAGTATATGGACCCGAGCACTAGTGACCATTCCCCAATGCTTGTCAATTTGACCACTAAGGTTACTTCTTACCCGAAACCTTTCAAATTCTTTAACAATGGGCTTCACGTGAAGGATATCAGGATGTACTGGATTCGGTATGGAGGCAACAGGTGATGGGCTCCCCTATGCATAGATTATTTATAAAATTGCGGAACTTGAAAGCTGTTTTAAGGAGCTGGGCGGCATCTTATAACACTAATATCTCGGAGTGTAGGCATGTGCTGTCGGAGACCCGCACCAACCCGCTTCTAGCCACTGACATCTCCCTTCAGAAGAAAGAGCAGGAACTTTCTTATAAGCTACACACTTTAATTATGGAGGAGGTGGCTATGTTGAGACAAAAAAGTAGACAATCCTGGCTAAACTTGGGAGATAAAAATACGAAGTTCTTCTACAATGCTATGAAGTCCAGACAGAGTCTTAATAATTTGGGGCATCTTGTTGATGCCACTGGGTCCCATTCCAATGCATTTGAAGACCTCAGAAACAGTGCTCCTAATTAGTTTGCTTCTCTTTACCATCAATCTAACTACTGGAATGTTTTTCCGAGGCTTGTTACTAAGAAGATCTTACATCTGAGGCAGCTACTTGGCTAGAGCGTAGAATCTCCAATGATGAAATCAAAGATGCGGTTTTCCAAATAAGGGTGGATAAATCCACTGGCCCAGATGGCTATAATGGCTTCTTCTATCAGCAGAGTTGGAGCATGATAGGTAAAGATATCTCAGAAGCTATACACTCTTTTTTCCGCACTGGTACTATTATGCACCCCATTAATCATACAAATCTTACTCTGGTGCCTAAGAAATCATCAGCTAGTAGCCTGGGTGATTATAGGCCTATAGCTTGTTGCAATGTTATATATAAGGCTATCAGTAAAATCATATGCAACAGGCTCAAGATTGTGGTACATGAGCTTATTTCTCCAAACCAGTCGGCTTTCCTAAAGGGTAGACTGCTTTCTGATAGTGCTTTGTTAGCACATGAACAAATTCGTGATTTCAGCAACCAAATGGGGTCTAGAGCTTGTCTTAAGCTTGATCTTCGCAAGGCGTTTGACAGTGTAAATCGCGAATTCATATACTACATTATGCATCGCATGGGATTTTCAAGGAAGTTTATTTCCTGGATCACTGAGTGTATTTCTACTCCAACGTTCTCAGTTATGGTTAATGGTTCACCAGTCGGTTATTTTGAAGGAAACAGAGGGCTCAGGCAGGGGGACCTCCTGTCCCCATATCTTTTTGTTATTACTATGGAGGCATTCTCTCTACTAATGGAAAAATCTCGTATCTCTGGCACAATCCATCCTATGAGACGCTGCGGGGCCATATCTCATCTGCTTTTTGCAGATGACCTTCTATTATTTTGCAGGGCAAACAAACTATCTTTTATTGGGCTTAAATCACTGCTAAAAGATTTTTCTAATTTTACTGGATTGGAGATCAACTGGGATAAAAGTGTTGCCATCTTCAGTAAGGGTACTAAAGATCCTATGGCTTTAGCCAATGTGCTGGGAATAAAGGTTGGCACCTCCTTCACCACCTATTTGGGCCTGCCTCTATCTACTAAGTACCCAAAATCCTCTATGTTTGGGAGATTGAGTGATAAATGTAATAAGAGGCTTATGGGCTGGACGTCAAGTATGTTATCTAAAGCAGGCCGCATAGAGCTCGTCAGAACAGTCATATATGGCATGATTAATTTCTGGTTACAGGTATATCGTATTCCTAAAACTGTTCTTCGGTTTATAACATCTGCTTGTAGGAAATTCATATGTGGCTCTTCCCGCATTTGGGCTTGGAATGACATCTGTACCCCAAAGATGGAGGGAGGGGTGGGATTGAGATTGCTAAAGGATATGAACATGGCAGCTGGAGTGAGACTAACATGGAGTCTATTATCCACAGAGGGGCTTTGGGCAAATTACATGCGTTCCCATTACAAAGACATATCCCAATTTTTCTCAGCTAAGGGAACTACTACCAACTCTGGTACTTGGAAATTTATGCTCCATTGCAGATCATTCTCTAAACATCTAATCAAAAGGATAGTTCGGGATGGCCAAACAACTTTGTTTTGGAGAGACAATTGGCTCCCTTGTGGACCATTATCTGATTTATACGACATCCCAACTGAGATTATTAATATGCGGGTCATTGATTATTGGAATTATCAAGGCGGCTGGTCCAATGATTCCTCAATATCACATATTCGGCCCATGCTACATAACTTCGTTTTATCGCCAGGCGTAGATGAATGGACCTGGGCGCCCCCTGGAGATTTCGCATACAAAGCAGCCTGGGAAGGGACTCGCCATCGTCGGCCACCATTTGCCTATTATTCTCTGGTATGGTCTAAACATATTGTTCCTAAAATGAGTATAAATTTACTCAGAGATTTCCAAGGAAAATTGGCTACTAAAGATACTCTGAATAAATGGAGCTCCCATATCGATACCTATTGTGTGTTGTGTGAAAGGGATGAGGCTGAAACTAAAGACCATCTATTTTTCCAATGTGATTATACTAAATACATTCTTTCCAGGAGTCTGCTCAAACTGGGGATATTAGACTCAACTGAACCACTTTTGGCTGAAGTTGGAGACCTTTTCATGTCTAGATATGGGAAGAATGAGACTATTGGTATACTGGCGAGGACTGTGCTTTCAGTTGTGGTTTGGCACATCTGGAAGGAAAGGAATAAAAGGGCCTTTGAAGGCATCAAGAGACCAAATACTGTGATGTTTGAAGAAATAGCTACATCTGTCAGAGATATTCTCCACCATCTGGATGCTAATACCCAGGAAGCAAAGCAAGCTATGGAAAACTGGGAATTTAGATATGCTGGCTAAGAGGCCTTGCTAGATCTATTTTTTTGTACTCTTTCGGGCAGGTAAAGGGTGAGGGTGGGTGCTGGTAGTGGGTGACGGTGCTTGTGCCCTCTCCCCACTCCTTCATTCACTCTCCCTGTGCACTGCCATCTGTAAATTTGTTTACTTTTACATTTAATAAAGATACACACTATTCTTCCTATATATATATATATATATATATATATATATATATATATATATATATATATATATATATATATATATATATATATATATATATATATATATATATGGGTAAATGAATCCTAAGGTGCCTCCTTAGATTCAATCTAAGGAGGCGCCCCCATTTCCCCCTATCTCACACGTTTTTTTTGAAATTTTTTTCCATGGGTTTGTTGTTCACCTTATGGATGATCAACATACCAAATTTCAAGGGATTCCAATACTTTTTGAGCCACTATCTATCCCTTGCAACTTCGTGCGTTTTTCAGCACGTTTTCAGACCGTTAAAGTTGTAAGGGTTAGCTGGTGGCTCAAAAAGTATTGGATTCCCTTGAAATTTGGTATGTTGATCATCCATGATGTGAACAACCACCCCATGAAAAAAAATTCAAAAAAATTGTAGGAGATGGGGGAAATGGGGGCGCCTCCTTAGATTTTCATCTAAAGAGGCACCTTAGATCCCCTTTTTCCATATATATATATATATATATATATATATATATATATATATATATATATATATATATAGGAAAAAGGGGATCTAGAGGCGCCCCCATTTTCCCACATCTCCAATAATTTTTTTTGAAATGTTTTTTCATGGGGTTGTTGTTCACATCATAGATGATCAACATACCAAATTTCAAGGGATTGCAATACTTTTTAAGCCCCCATCTACCCCTTACAACTTGAACGGTCTCAAAACGTGCTGAAAACCCCATGAAGTTGCAAGGGGTAGATGGGGGCCCAAAAAGTATTGGAATCTCTTGAAATTTGGTATGTTGATCACCCATAAGGTGAACAACAAACCCATGAAAAAACATTTCAAAAAAAATATGGGAGATGGGGAGAAATGGGGGCGCCTCCTTAGATTGAATCTAAGGAGACACCCTAGGATCCATTTACCCATATATATATCTATTATACAATTCATGAAGTTTGTCATACGTGGCAGTTTTGTCCTAGTCATATTTTTGGTTGCTGACTGGGACGCCACGTGGGGGTTGGGTTGGCTTTTTTTGTGATTTTTTTTGCGTTTTAGTCACTGCTTTTCCTCTTTTTGCCCCCGACCCTCCTCTCACATACACACCCACGTTTTTTTCACTTTCGCAACCGCTTATCTCCGCATTTGCGTCCGGGCGACGACTGTCTCCGTGCCCTCTGGGCACGGGTTATGACTAGTATATATATATGGCTATGATGGATACATGGATACCATGAGCCATCACTTCTTCCAATTTCTAACATTTAGGACATTTATGTTGTATTTTTAGGATGTTTATATTTGAGTTCAACAAGTACTGAGGAGCGTTTAAAAGTGAACCTAGAAATTGATTATAAGGTGGCCATAGGAGAAGAAATTCTTATTTGCCACTCGATGCACATCAATCGCTATTGCAATCGCAATCAGAGAGCACTCTCTCCATCCCTCCAGAGAATTACTTATATGCCAATCGATGTCCAGTAATCGCTTTTACAATGGCAATCAAAAAGCATACATTCCAGCTTCGCTTTAGATGAAGGGTGCTCTTGTTACCGTTTATACTCCTATACAAGGAATATAGAGAAGAAAAGTTACATCAGTACTAACATGCTATTTTTGACCTAGAAAAATTATCATACTAATCTTTTTTATAATAAAATTGCAGTTAACCGTTTATCATAAAACTGAGATCAAGGTTTTCAACATCAATAAGAATGAAACAATTTTCGCTCCAAACACAATTTTAAGCACCCTCAAAGGCGACTGCAACCAAAGTATCAGGCAACATCACAGAAATCGAAAAAACTCAGAAAAATAAGGTTACCTGTATCAGAATTTAACTCAGAAACACATCCAACAATTTTCATTTCATACGATGCAACATGACAGAGGTCGTTAGAAGGCCATCCAATTACAAGTTCATTTGCACCATGAGAAATGAGGTGCAACGAAAAAGAAGATAATAAAATTGATAAAACTGTTTTCTGTAAGTACCAATCGTCATCATAATCAGAGTCCAACCCACCATCTCTGCAGCTAGTTTTATGAATCATTTGCGACAATCTTTCCACCAGAAATACAAAGCACTCAAGAAGGCTGCAACAGCTCCCGCTCATAATTCTGTTTATTCAGCAACAGTTTCAACAGCTCCCGCTCTGTTGCCGGAAGCCGGCAATTGATCACCTGAAGGCATGTTTCCAGGGAGAGAAGCCTCCTGGCCTGGGTGGGGCACCACAGGTGCAGGCACATCGAATCCAGAAGGCCTGCGGACCCTTTGAGGCCTCTCGTAGCTCCTGCTTCGACTCCTGCTCCTGCTCCAGCTCCGGCTCCTAGACAAACTCCTGCTTCTGCTTCTGCTGTCATCGCTGCTGTCATAGCCCCACGTCCGAATTCTATCTGGACTCCGACTACGACTGCGACCTCTTCTCTCTACATTTCTCCTGGGACCATCAAACCGGCCACGCCCACCTATATCACGGTCGTGCCAGCCACGGCCTCCAGGTCCCCTATCAAACCCCCGCCCTCTACTTCCACGTCCGCCACTTGCAAAATCATTTCTACCACGCCCACCAAAGCCACCGCCCGGACAACCATCCCTCATGCCCCGTCCACCACCAGAGTCCATCATGCCCCGACCGCCACTGCTGGAGTCCCACCTGCCACCACGGCTGCTGGAGTCATCCCGCAAGCCCCGACCACCTCCCGAATCCCAGCGGCTTGTCCCACGCCCACCCCTGGAGAAGGATGGTGCACCTCGGGCAGCCATTTCTCGAACCTGAGGTGGCACCGGCTGGTTTGATCCTTCGAGGATTTTCACTATGTCAGATGCATGCTTCCAGTCTTGGTCCGATATGAAGGTATATGCTATTCCGGTGGCCCCAGCCCTGCCAGTACGGCCAATTCGGTGGACATAGTCCTCGATGCCCGATGGAAAATCGTAGTTGATCACAACCCTGGAACACGACACAGTTCGGAAATATGATGCAAGCAATATCCAAAATATATTCAACTTCAGAAGTAGAAATTTCTATTAGGGTGAAGGAATTGTTCTGATTTGTTTTGGACTCTCTTCTGCTTCTGCAATGTAATAAAAAAAGAAGATCACCTAATATCTTTGACGTCAAGACCCCGAGCAGCAACATCAGTAGCTACTAATATTGGTGCTTTCCCAATGCGAAATTGGTTCAGTACATGATCTCTTTCGCCCTGCGACTTGTCTCCATGGATGGCAGCAGCACCATAATTACGCATATTGCGAGCAAGCTGGTCACAAAGTCTCTTCGTAGAACAGAAGATGATGACCTTTGACCCACGTTCTTGTGTTCTAAGAATCTGCTCCAAACGTCTCTGCTTATCCATTGGCAAAACCACTTCCACATACTGCAGAAAAGAATAGCACCAATAATTGAGCAAGGAAGAACAAAAAAGGTTGTCTAATATTCACTAACATGCATGCAAAACCTGCAAATGATTTAAATTACTCCTAATATTCAGAAGAACTAGAAATAACAAAAAAAAACCATCCACCAGATGCAAGACCTATGCAAAGCGGTAAAGGAGACAGAAGAGTGGGGGTGTGTGGATCGTCTAGGGGTAAAAGGGGGGGAAATGCAGTGGCTAAAGTGCAAAACCCGCAGGGGGCAAAGTGGAAAAAGACCAATGACACAAGTAAATAGGGGGGAGAGGGAGGGGGTTTTGGGGGTGGGATTTGGTTTCATGAATGGCAATGGCAATCATGTAAATAAGGGAAATGTGTGGACCTTTTCTTTGGGGGTTCCACAAAAAAAGGCAACATCTCACCCAAACCCACAACACACCCCATTGGGCTCCCCATGCTTAGGTGACCAATATCTGGCCACCACTCTGTCCTATAGAGGACAACCTCCTCATTTGTATAATAGATTGGCCAAGTCTGTGGTGAATAATACGTAGTAATAACAAACAAAGATGGCTTCAGACGTTTGAAGGTTATCATAACACAAGCCCTCATAGCGACGCGCAGCAACCTGCACTAAACCTTTCAATAAGCTGCTGACATTCTCATCCCATTGACAACAGGCAAACCAACACCCCCCCCCCCCCACCCAAAAAAAAAAAAAAAAAAACCTCCCAAAACAAAAACAAAAAAAAAACCCAAACCCACCCCCCCCCCAAAAAAAATAAAAATAAATAAATAAATAAAATAAACCCCCCAAACACCCCCCAAATAAAATAAAATAAAATAAAACCCCCCCCCCCCCCCCCCCCCCCCCCCCCCCCCCCCCAAAACCAAAAAAACAATAGTGATGCTACAAGTACAATGGTACACTATGTTTGGACAAAGAAACCAACAACTAGTCTAAGAGATTCTATTACGCATAAAACACCATAACCAAACATTTCTTCCACTGTTTCACTCAAACACTTATTAAAAAGTCTCCAACACTTCTTACATCATATAACTTCAATGCTTGGTAACAAAATGATGCCTATGTTCATATATTGATGGTGCTAGCTACACAGCAGGACCCTTTTATCACATGGACATGCCCATATAGAATGTGCCAAAACACATGACGAGCATCAGACACTTCTTCAGCACTCGAACAGCTATCAGATGAGTCTCTTACGTGTTCTCTATTTGATATTATGTTTATTTAATTTAAAACACTAGTAAGATATTGTTGAGTGAATGTCCCACATTTCTAATGCATTTTTTAATTCAAGCTCATCTTTGATATGTTTATTTACTTCCGTTTATATACTAAAGACTATACTTTAGTGGATTAAGTGGCAAATTAATAATTTGTAAGAAAACTTTGATAAGTGTGGATATGTTTTGACATTAGAAGTGAGATGTATTATGTTTATTTAATTTAACACACTAGTAAGATATTGATGAGTGAATGTCCCACATTTCTAATGCATTTTTTTATTCAAGCTCATCTTTGATATGTTTATTTATTTCCGTTTATATACTAAAGACTATACTTTAGTGGATTAAGTGGCAAATTAATAATTTGTAAGAAAACTTTGATAAGTGTGGATATGTTTTGACATTAGAAGTGAGATATATTATAGTGCTTTATAGAAAGTATAAGAGCCATGGACTATTCCTTTGGCAACTTAATAAAGATGAGCAATATGTTACCACCATTTTTATGTTATTTTATTATTAGAAATAGGTCTCCAAACTTTTAAACCCATGAACTAAGTGTTGTCATGCACCATTAGGGCTGTTGACGAACAGAACGTTCGACGAACTACTCGTGAACAAGCTCGGTACATGTTCGTTTACGTTCGTTCGGGAAGCATAATGAACAAGCTTGAACAGATTTTTAGAGCTCGGTTAGTAAACGAACAGAGCTTGAACATAACTATGTTCGTTCATTTATGTTCATGAACAAGCTCGTTAATTGTTCGTGAACAAGCTCGTTAATTGTTCGTGAACAAGCTCGTTAAGTGATGTTCGAGAACAAGCTCGTTAAGTGATGTTCGTGAACAACCTCGTTAAGTGATGTTCGTGAACAAGCTCGTTAAGTGTTCGTGCAAGGGCTTGAGTGAATTAAAATTAAAATTAAACACTCACCTCCTCAAATTGAATTAAACACCTCCACCTCTTCAACTTCCCAGCTTCCCACTCAGTCTCCCAGTCTCCCAGCTCTCTTTTGGTCCATTGCCATTATTTGTTCGTTTGTTTGAAAATCTGTTCATGAACAAGATCGATTGTGTGTTCGTGAACACGTTCCCGTACATGTTCACGAACAATCTCGATAAGTCTTGTTAACGAACAGAACATTCGTTCGGTAAGCTCGGTTTACGTTCATTTATGTTCGTTTACGTTCGTTCGATAAGCTTAACAAACAAGCTTGAACATGTTTTTGGAGCTCGGTTAGTAAACGAACAGAGCTTGAACACGGATTTTGTTCATGAACAAAACCAAGCACACTGTTCAAGCTCGTTCAAGCTCGTTCGTCAACAGCCCTATGCACCATGTCCAACTAATTAAGGAATATGTTTGTCATGTGTCACTTGTGTTAATGCCACATCCATGTCCTATGTATCTTTGACTACTTTATGGAAAGTCGTCATCAGGCATCAGATCCTCTAAAACAGTTAAGTGTGGTCAAAACCCCGTTTCCGTTTCCGAACCCGGTTCCAAATCCGAATTGTCCAAATCCGAATTGTCCTAACATTCGGAATCGAAACTGGATTTGGGCTTTTAAAATGACAACCAATTTGTTTCAGAATCGGTAATCGGAACTAAACTGAACCGAAAAATCCCCGTCCGATCCTATACCTATTCCTGAGTTGCGCATTACTAATTTTGTGTTGATGACACCAAAAAACCAATTTAAACCATCCTATGTGCAGCAATCTTACCGGTGTGGGACTATACTTTCATGCTCTTCTTCCTCCCAAGTGCCAACTTCCCTTCTTTAACAAGTTTTCAGGCAAGATTTCCGATCTGTCCCCACGCAGCAATCTGCAGGCCTAGAAGCTTAACCAGAATCTCTTCGCCGGCATCTGTGAAGATGGAGCTCGCTCGGCAATCTCACCGGCCTCGTCTACTTAAGCCTTGGCGATAATCGTCTGTTCTTCTGTTCGACAAGAGCCCTTCCTGAAATCGTAGTGGTCCTGTCAAACTTAAGCTCGTTGTATAGCTCCGATTGCAATCTAGAGGGGAAAATCCTACTTCAATCAGTAGCTTGACTGAGCTCGTCGATCTTGAACTCGCTGATAATTTCCTGTCTGGCAAGATTCCAAAAGAGATTCCAAAGCTGACAGAGTTATGGCAACTGGAGCTCTACAACAACTTGTTGACCGGCAAACTCCCTGAAGGATTCAGCAACTTATCGGAGCTCCCATAATTCCATGCATCCATGAGCAACTTAGAAGGTGATCTCTCCGAGCTCCGATTCCTCTCCAAGCAGACATCTCTGCAGCTGTTTTTCAATGGTTTTCCAGCGAAAGTTTCTTGTCAATCTTTTGCTCTACAACAACCGGCTGACTGTAAATTTTCCGGCGAAGCGCAGGATCTCATCGAAGATCAAATTTATCGGCGTCTCGACAAATTTTTGACTGCCCAAGCAACCCCGAGAGCCCCGTTCTCCGCCGGCGAGCGGCCACTCGGCCGAGCCTATTCCTCCCCCCCAACCTCTCCCCATAGCCGCAGACCATCCACGCTTGCGCAAACTGAGCACTCATTTAGTCCCGAGCACTCATTTAGTCCCACATCGGTCAGACTAGAAAGACTAGAAAACAAGATGAAGTTTATATTAGTTTTTTGAGCCACACTTGATGAAATTAATAATTGCATCTGTATTGGAGCCCGAATCGGAATCGCCATTGCCCCAACGCCAGCCCCTCGCCAAATCGGAATCGAATCTAATATCCTCTTCCGATTCTAAAACCGGAATCCGATTTTCGGGATCCGATTCATCGGAATCGGAATCGGAATCAGATTTTTTTCTGCCCGAATTAAATTGGATTTGGATTTCAGATTTTTCTAAAAAATTAGATTTACCAGATGCCCACCCCTAATAACAGTTTTCATTGCTATGTTTCTAATGCTCTTTTGGTAATAATGCACATACTTTTAATACAGATACTTTGATACTCACCCCTTAAAAGAAGAATCTTATATCCATGACCTCCGCATAAAAATGTGTCGTGATCACAATTCCATCAATAAATTATGATATATATTTAACATGATGGATTACCAGCAGAAAGGAGCATTAGATATTCATTAAAACAAACAACTAAAAAGGTGCATGTGATGGGAAAAAGAAGAAAATCACAAACAAAGTCCAATCATTAAGAAGCTTGCCATATGCTCACCTGTGTGATAGACTTGTTTGCAGCAAGCTCATCAACTTTCCCAATGTTAACCTGAACAGGATTTACTAGTAGATCCCCAGCTATTTTTCTTACCTCCTTGGGCCAAGTTGCTGTGTACATAAGAGTTTGCCTGCGAGGGGGAATCTCACTTACAATTTTACGGATCTGTGGTTCAAAACCCATATCAAGCATTCGATCTGCTTCATCAAGAACAAGAAAAGAGACTTGACAAAAGTTGATCTTCTTCATCTCAAGTATATCATTGAGCCGACCAGGTGTTGCCACAACAATATCTACACCCCTCTCAAGGTCCCTAAGCTGTGGGCCCTTAGGAGCACCTCCATATAGACACTGATTCACAAAATATATACTACCATCAGGGGCAAAAATAAAGTATCAGAAGCCTAGAACAAGAAATTTTAATAAATATATAAATGTCAAATTAAATGCTTGCTGCAACAAGATTTGCTGCCATGTCTGCAGATTAGCTACATTTTTTAGTGACAACTTCTTATATATTTAAGCACTCAACCTTCTTCAAAGAGAATAATATATGCAATTTTACTGCACTAAAAGGCATCCCTTGCAATTGAGATGTATGCAAATCCAAGATAACAATTAGGAATGTTATCTACTAGGGCATAAACTTATATATTGTTTCCATTTCCACTTGTTACAGGGCCGAGGACATACAAATAGTACACATTGTATAGTAATTTCAAGCCAATACAGCATATGCATGAAATATGGGTAAAGTGTATGTATGGATGCGGTTAATGATCACATGAGATTCACTATAAAAGACCCATGAGTAATGAAGCATAATATCTACTTACAGTGCAAGAGATCCTCGATGAGCGCCCAAATTTGATTGCCTCATCTTGAATCTGGGTGGCAAGCTCCCGAGTTGGTGACAGAACCACCACAGTTGGACCAATTTGGGGATTGTTACGACATTGCTTTAAATGCATAAATGCAGGTATAAGATACCCCAATGTTTTTCCCGAGCCGGTTTTAGCAACAGCCACAATATCCCTACTTTGTAATGCAATTGGCCATGTCTGTGCCTGGATCGGAGTGGGAGTAGAGAATCCAGCAGCATGTATCTGGAAACAACATTAAGAGATATAAGCCACCATAGGATAGGGATTTCAAGGTATGTCTTTGGGAGATAGTACTAAGATGTGTTATCAACCCGGACTGATTTCTAAACAAATATCTATATGTTCTAAATAGAAAAAACCCCATAAGAACACGGTTGCTTACTGAAGCAACTCGATGCAGAAGGGGCATTTCAGACCAAGTGGCAGAGTCATGAAGAAGAAATCCCAGCCACTTTTGAGTAACAAGAAAGAAGCACCCTCTCCAAACTCATCTACAGGAAGGACTCCAACTATATTGCAGCCTTCAAGGACAGCAGTTGCTGTGTACTGGGGTGTATGGCAGCACAGCCTACGACATATGCTCTTCTCTGGAGCAAATATCGCATCTGGGACAATGGTAACAGACATAAATTCAGACCATTACCAAAGAGTAAAAAGGGGGCATCTAGATTTGTATTATCTTATGCGGAAAAAAACAAGATGAACAGAATATTAATCTAGATGACCTAGATAGTCCACTTTCAAGGGAGAATGAAAACACTTACCTCTCTGAGAATCTCAGGAGCAAAACCAGTAGCTGCAAAGGTCATGAATGGAGCAGGAGCACTATCCCCCTAGGAAAATTATTTTAAAAAAATCAGCATCACCGTATGGTAATAAATACCAACCATGGTAGCAACTATGATTATGTTGAAGCAAAAATAACCATGTAACTTAGTTTCTAAGTCACCTCCAAAAAAATTATAAGCATAAACAGAGTTTAAAATGCAGTACTTACTGCCACATTAGCTATATATTAAACCAGTTTAGAAGGTGTAATCACTTGCATAAAAAACCGTATGCACAGTAAAACACACAACAAATATCTTGATGTGCCTTGTGTGCAAATTGCACACACAACACACTGACAGCGGCATGCACATTTGTTCACAAACAATGCTGATTGTGCGTGCTGTTCAGTACAAACCAGTTTACACCATTAAGGTACATTTCTCATGCTACATCTCCAGCAATAACATTAACTAGAACAATGTTCGAAAAGGTTTGAATTCAACTGCATGAGCGATTGAGCTGGTTTTCTACATTCAGCTCTGCTAATAGCCACTACATCTGTTATATACACTCGCACTATACTCTCTAAACTATTTCAATCCATGTTCATTGAGGTCCCGAGTTATTGTTGCTCCAACTTGGCACTGTATCTTATCAATCCCTCACGAAACACTTCACATTTACATGTATGCTCAATTTACATCTAAATTTTCATGAATATTCTTATAATAAGCTAGTTAATGGGCCTACTGAAAAGAGCTTCTTACATCATAGTGCGTATAAGTATACGTTTGCACATTTTGGAAGTATGAGAATTTGCCTGCATTTGGCAATACTCATTTACTACCAGGATCAAAGACTTGAGTTACTACATGTAATTAAAAATAAGAATATAAAGCTTGGACTGCTGTGACTCCCATAAATAATCAATCAAATATCAAATCAAGAGAAATTTCCACAATAGATAATCTCCCACAAATAGCAATTCACATAGCTTTAGTGCCACCTCAAAGTATGAGAGGACATACAAAACTTTGTTTTCATACTAAAGCATCACATGCTGATACAATGTACTGATTACATCATAGCTCACAGAGTTACAGTAACAGAAAACTTCCACATCAGTATGCCATAGAGTTTGATTTCTTCTCTATGGAGAGCAGTGTTCTAAAAATCGGCCTGGGCGGCCGCCTAGGCAGCGCCTAGGCACTAGACGGCCAGTAAACGCTCCGAGTATGGCCTGTGCGGTCAATCTGGGCGTTTTTGGGATTAATCGGCCGCCTAAGCGTTCTGGGCGGTGTCTGGGAGCTCTGGACGGTTCCTAGGCCGTTCCTGGGCGGTTCCTGAGCGATGTCTAGGCGTTTTTGGTAAATGGCTTAATTGCACAAGAGTATCTTTTAAATTTTATTTTGTTGCACACAAATACTCTAAAGTAGGTAAACTGGATTTGATTTAGTATGTATTAAATATTTGATGTATCTTAAATAATATATATATATATATAAAAACCTAAATATATTATATAAAAATAAATAAAATAATTAAAAAATACAAATCCGCCTAGGCCGATTAATCCCCGATTAATCCTCTGGGCGCTAGGCGCTAGCAATCCGAACGCCTAACGCCTAGCGTTTTTTACAACCTTGATGGAGAGTGAACAACATTCTATCTATGTCCTTACATATCAAC
Source organism: Scilla litardierei (assembly GCA_030789695.1). NCBI lineage: Eukaryota > Viridiplantae > Streptophyta > Magnoliopsida > Asparagales > Asparagaceae > Scilla > Scilla litardierei. The sequence continues at coordinate 138,584,047 of CM061140.1, read as the reverse complement.
CACAATTTAACCATCAAATAGCAATAATCAAAGAGGTGTACTTAATTTGGAAAGACTTTCGAGGCCTACCCGAAAGAACTTATGTGTTTAGCTGAGTTCCCTACCTCCGCCCAAAGGAACATAGCTGCTTTACCATCCAAGTGAGTGAGAAAATCACATTGCTCAATTATTGCTTGCTAAATTGTATTTTGTTTCTGAGAAGACTACTTCGTTTGTTCATTCCGGAGATAGAGTTGTCGGAAAGCATATCCAGGTTTTTAGTTATTAGAGTTGCGACATCAGTTTCCCAATTTATATATTTTTTATTGTTGAGCTCGAGGAGCTGTGCATCAATGCTTGAGGCTGCTCGTTCAAAAAGACAAGAAAAGCATCGTTGGCTTGCTACGCCGTTATCTAACCAACTACCAACTACCACATGTGCTCATCAACACAGTGGTTTTGACCGTTCACCTTTCCTCTGTATTTTCGAGGTGATAGTGAAAATCTCAAGCTGTGAGTCTGGGAACTGAAGTAGGTCATGAAGTATGTCAATGAGACCAAATCAGGATAAACCAATAAACCTTTGGTTTTGACGCTTGCTCTGGTTTGATTGTTTTACTTTTTTATTGTGATAACTCTTATTATTTATTTTGCTGCAAATATTATTGAGATTTGGTGTTGGTATAGATCCAAATCGGTAACTCTTTTTTGATATCTTTATCATTTATTCTAAAGACACTATTCACCCACCCTCCCCCTCTAGTGTATTTGACCATTCATTGGATCCAACATTTGGTATCAAAGCAGTTAACATGATGGTGTCAACAACCAACACATCAGATCGTAATTCTCCAAAAGGAACTCCATATTCCATAACTAGATCATCGATATTCACCGGATCAAACTGCAGATATTGAAAGAGAATGATGATGATCTATCTCAAATCTAGGAACTTCGAACTATGAAACATCCTCCTACAATGAACCTACCACACCTTACTCACAATGAACGGGCTCCAAAAAGGATATGGCAACCCTTAACACAAAGGCTATAAACGACATGTTTTGCGCCTTGGACAGCAACGAGTCAACCGGGTTTCCATCGCAACCACACATCAAATCTGGTATATTTTCAAGGTAACTCACAAAGATACTAGTAGAGTAAAAGAATCTAAAATTTCTTTACTTGTGCACAAATTCTAGTTATTCAAATTCAAATTATTTAAGATGAAGGAAAATGAGACGATTACAGAGATGTACACGTCTAACAGACATCACAATCTAACTTTGGACAAAACATATACCTAAATGAAAATTGTCTGAAAAACTCTACGCGTCCTCACTCCGTAATAGGAGAAGACGATGACTATGATAGAGCACGATGTATCAAAGTTGACCATAGATGATCTAATAGGAAACCTCCTGGCATACAAAGTTCACCTAGAAGAGAGAAGACAGGAAGAAGGCACCAAAGAAGAAAGCTCTAGCGTTTAAAGCAACATCAGACCCGGATCCATCCGGGTCTGATGATGACAACAAGGACATTGCTTAATGACACATAAGTTTATAAAGTTCATCAAACAAGGTAAGTATAAATCCAATAAGCTTAAGATACTCATGAATCTCCCGTGTGTTTCAAGTGTAATAAACCAGAATACATTAAGAAGGATTACCCACTCACAAAGTCAAAAGCCACCAACTTCGATAAACCGAAGAATTCAAGGAGAATGTTTTGACGGCTACATGGGATGACTTGGATTCCTCATCTGATGATGATGATGAAGAAATTCAAGAAGAAAATGCTTGCATGTGTTGTATGACACACGACAATGAGGTACAATCTGAACTAGAAGAATATAGTTAATCAATGAGGTACAATCTGAACTTGAAGATTATAGTTAATTAAGATGTCTCGGTTTTGATCTCCCGAAAATTTAGGTTTCGATATCGATTTTGTTCATTTTGATGATTTCAGAAGTGAATATCGTTTCGTATGTATCGGTAGTTTTAAATACTTAAAACCCTATCAAATACTATCGAGTACTTTAAAAACTAAAGTATTACTCATACACTAACAAATACTTATTAAATTTGTATTATTAATATGTATTTATAAATTTGTATGTATCTATTATATAAAACACAACTTTTTTGAATTCTAGTGCTGACTAGGACAAACAAGTTGATAGAAAGACAGCTCAGATTTAATCTTGATAAGTGAATTGTTGGGATGATAGTAGGTGAATTTTTTGGGGTGAACTTTTGGAGGGTAAACAAAATTTTTAGTGCAACATTATTGATAATCGGTTAAATTTAATGCATAAAAAGGTGTGATCTGCCTTTGAAACTTGGGCCATCCTCTTTCAAAATTTTAATGGTGAGAATTTAATGCACAAAGATTTCCACAACGATTACAATATCATCAAAATTTCCCTCATAACAGTAGGTGGCATCAATCATTGCAGTCAAAAACAAATTTAATCCCCACCGCCCAATTTCGGTTACAAACAAGTGCATATAAAAAAGTCTCCGCAGTCTCGCTTTCATTAGCTGTAAAATTCTGAAATATTTTTACGCTAATTTGTTATTCAGCGCCGGAGGCACCAGTGAAATTTTTTTACGCTAATGTGTTGCTCTATGCCAAAGGCGCCAGCGCCGATTTTGTTGTTCCATGTCGAAGGTGTCTGCGCCGAATTTGTTGTTCTGTGCCGACGGCGCCCACACCGAAGGTGCACGTGCCGCTAAAAAATTCTCCGCTTATTTGTTCTTTTAAAATTTTGGCTATGAAAATAATTTTTTGGTGAACAAAGATTTCGCGGGGGAAAATCTTAAATGAACACTGGTTATGACTAGTATGTGTATATGTGTTTTTACAAGTTTGCCATTACAAAACAAATCAGTTCACAAGTTTACCATTCCAAAAAAATCAGCCACCCTCTCTTTCATTTATTTACTAGTTTGTCATTACAATAAATCAAACGCCCTCCCTTGATTTCATCTATTTACAAGTTTGACATTACAAAACAAATCACGCCCTCCCTTTCATCAACCTATTAACAAGTTTGCTATTACAAAACAACAGCGACCAATGAGACTCTCTCTCTCTCTCTCTCTCCCTCTCCCTCTCCCTCTCCCTCTCAGTAGATCGTCGAGGCAGGGAGGTGAGGCAGGAGAGAAGTTTGTTGATGCGGGGGTTTAATTCTTCATCTTCTTCCTTTTTTTTCTTTTTCTTCTTTTTTCTGCAATTTTTCATGTTTCCGTCTCTTCGTCTAGTTCTGCAATTTTGGATCATCTTTGTCATCTGTTTTCAAGCCGAAAACCTAGGGTACCGGTCAAAACCAAAAAACACTAGTCATCCCGGCCCTGATTGCCTCCGAAACCGAAACCGAAACGGCCAAAACCATAGCTTTTAATGAACGACCGAAACAAAACGGCTGAAATGAAACAGCCGATACCTAAAACCTTGCTTTTAATGAATTGTTTGCTGCCGTTGAAAAATTAAATAAAGATTATAAATCATTAAAATAAGAGCAAGGAATTTCTCTGAAAATTGATCTTAAAATGATGATCTTTTCAAAACTAATAAGAAATTAGTTGAAGAGAACAATATTGTAAAAGAAGAAAATATTCTACTAAATAAAGAATGTAGCAATTTAAATTATAGAATTGCTAAACTTGACAAGAATACATATATTAAATTGAAATATGAAAATATAGCTTAAAAAGTTGAAAAGTTCAATAAGGAAAAAAAAAACCTTTTAAAATATTTTATTATATCTAATTCTAAATTTAGATTAGTATACACAGCACATAAAGAAAATGTTCACAATAATATGAATAACAAAACTGTTAAGACAAATCACGCCTATATTTACAGTAAATTTGCAAAGAATAATAAAATTAAATCAAATAATACGAATATAATACATCATAACAAATTGCATTCCAAAAATCATATAGTACCTATTTGGATACCTAAAATGGATATAACATATATTGATAATTTCATCAAAACTATGCATAACTCAAGAAATTATACATATGTGCACTACAGAAAATCCAAGCCAAAATGGATTTGGGTTCCACATGACTAAATTTAAGAACCCTATAAAAAGAGGTACCAAATCCTAATGTTTATCTTTTAGGTGCCATATATGAAATAAGAACATTAAAATTGAAATCAAATTTTAAAAAAGAACACAGAACTTTGAATAATAATAAGTTGTAAATAATAATAATAAAATAATTCATACGGACATTGGTCACTAAAACGTATAATAAACTCATTATTAGTTAACTAATGATGCCTCAAGTCAATTAATATAGAAGGAATTTTTTTTTTTTGAACACTGATAGTTTCTTAACGTATGCATGCTATAATTAAGCAACCAACACTTTTTACTAATCGACTAAATGCCTCATTAGTCAACTTAGTAGAAAGGGCTAGTCGACTAATACAGATCAAATCAACTCATGCCAGTCCGTTTCTATATCAGTTTTCTTAAGTTGTTTGGGCTCAACACAGGTGACTTGGGTTTGGGCCTCTAAGGGCCATCTCATGGACCCAACTAAGTGTGTGTACCAATAAGTTTCCTTGTGTTTCTTTCAGGTATCCAAAAGAGAAGTGGATATTAGATAGCGATGAAAAGAGAAGTGGATATTAGATAGCGACTGTTCCAAGCATATAACAAGAAATCCCAACATGACATACATTCAAAAGAAGAGCGAAAGAACCGTCACTTTTGGTTCTAACAATAAGGGACAAGTAATTGGTATTGAAACAACTGGTAATGTATCTAAACCACTTACTGAAATTTAATAAACGATTTAAAACATAGCCTAATTATTGTTAGTCAATTGTGTGATAAAGGATATAAAGTTATCTTTGAAAAAAAATTCTTCTAAAATTTATGACACATTAATGGAAAATGCTTTACTAATAGGTAAGAGAAAAAAATAACAGATACACCTTGCAATGAAATGATTTAGTAATAATCATTGTTTAGTTGCATCTAGTAATGACCCCTTATTTTGGCACAAAAGATTGGGACACATAAACCTGAAAAATATTTCTAAAATTTGCAAAAATGAGCAGCTTGTAAAAGGACTTCCAAAATGTCTTATAAAATTGATCATTTGTGTGATGCTTTGTCAATATGATAAAATGCAAAAAAATAACATCCTTCAAACTTAAGGACATAATCTAGTTTCTAAATATCGGACCGATATCCAATATATCGGCTGCAACATCGAAAATTATACATAGGTGATACGATATAGGATGATAAATTGTGTTTTCGACTTTTCTCCGATATCGGTCGCAATATTGGTTGCAGGGCCGATATATTGGCCGATATTTCGCTTCGAAATATCGGCCGATTTTTTGGTTTTTTTCTTTTTGGTTAGCGGGTTGGGTGACGGGTCGGGTTTGTAATTCGTTACCCGACCTGATACATGCAAATAAAGGAGCAAAGTCGTAAGAAGGATGGCCAAAAGCCCTAATTTTCTATCACTTTGATTTCACCACTCTCGCTCTCTTCGAACAACGATTTTGCCGCTCTCCCTATCTTCGACAGATGGCGACGTTCTCGCTTCAACCAACGTCGCCGCTCTCTCTTCAACAAATGCCGCCACTCTCCCTCTCTTTTCGACTTTTCGACTGACGACGCAGCTCTCCCTCTCTCTTTGACCGATGACACGGCTCTCTCTTCTGATGGTTTGATCGATGTAGCTCTTCCTCTCTATTCGACCAACGACACAGCTCTTCCTCTCTCTTCGACCCTCTCTCTTCGATAGACAACGCAACTCTCTATTCGGCCGACAACATAGCTCTCTCTCTCTCCGACCTAAGTCCAAAGGTGAGGATTGATCGACTTCAGTTTGCAGTCTTTGCATAAAATTGATTGGCTCTTTTTTAATTTTTTGCTATGTTTATTTGCTTCAATTTACAGTCGTTGCTCTTTTATTTGTGTAATCCTTCAGTTTGTAGTCAATGCATCAATGAATTAGTCGACATCTTCTCTCTTCGAATGTTCGACGCTTTTTCGCGACTTTGCTCTCAAATTTACATGGAATTTTAATTGTAAAAAAATTCATACATGATATAGGCTTACAAACAATGTTATATGTCTTAGTGACATGAATTTCATGGATAAATGTCTTGAAGACATTGCTCATTTTTTTGAACTTTCAAACTTTCAATTAACTTTATAACTCTATTATGATATTATCTCACTGTCATGGCTCATTTGCTACAATATCTAATAAAAAATTGGCATCCCATGATTTTGACTAATGTAATATGAATGAGTTTTGTGTAATAATAGATGTTAAAGTGTTAATTAATTTTTGATTAATAATTCATATAGTTATGTTATTAAATGATATCATATTTAATTAATGTAATTTATGGCTACTTAAAGAAATATTCCACCAGGTGAATGGTCGATATTCATATTTAATGAGATAAGTATACCCATTTGAGTTATAAGTTTATATCTCTATGACCAGCACATTTGAATTAATTTCATATAGTAATGCCAATTTTGCTGGTTGCAAATCCGATAGAAAAAATTGATGAAACTTGTCATTTTTAAAATATATTCCTTCGTATCTTAGTTTAACAAAAAGTAAAATTATGTATCACTATCCACAGCCAAAGCAGAATATATCGTTGCCAGTTTAGCCTGTGGACAAGTTTTACGGATAAGGCAACCCTTATTTGATTATGGAATTCAATGTCCCACATCAACTATTTTATGAGACAACACAAGTGCTATCAACCAATCTAAAAATCTTGTTCATCATTCTAGGACTAAACATATAGATATTCGTCACTACTTTCTAAATTATCATTCCACTAAAGGTGGCATTGAATTAAAATTCATTCCAACTGAAAATCAACTAGATGATATCATCATAAAAGCATTACAATTAGAAACTTGGGTTAAATTCAAAAGAGAACTAGGAATTTGTAGTGATGCTGAGTTAAAAAAATGGTTGAAATTGTTCACACATTATTTTAGATGTTGACTTGCATAATACATGGTAAAATTGTTGATAACTACATTTTCTGAATATCACTCCCTTCTTCTTTTTTGACAACACAGGGGAAAAATACATAAATGTATACTGAGATATATAGAGATACATTATGTGATATTGTGATACATTGTAATATATATGATATTGTGAAATATAATACATATGATACATACTTTATGATACCAACTTACATATGCATGGGAAGCTAATTTTTAATATATAACTAACATGCAGGTGGAGTAAGTAATTTTTATTTATCTATGTATCATAGTTTTATTATCACCAAAAAGGTGGGAAATGTTTAATATTAGTCATACCAAGTTTTGATGATAAGCAAACATATTGTTTGCACTTAACATTACTTGTGCATGTATTAAGAAATATATGATGTTGTGACAAGGCTAGAAGAACCTGGAGATTCACATATGACAATGACATAAGGAAAGGACTACATCAATCAAACAAATGATTGCATACTATGAAAATTAAAGTAATTTTATTTTACTCGTCATATATCTTTGTAAAACCTTGAAAATACACACACATGTAATCATAGTATAAAGACGTAAAATTATTAGGAGCTCAATCCTTAGCAAAACCCTTAGTTTCCAACTCAAAACTTGCTTTTTAGGAAGATCATTAGTCAACCAATATATGGCTTTAGTCGATTGGCGTATCCCCACCTAATAATGCAGCCAGTAGTCGACCAACAAATTTCCATAGTCCACCAATAAAAGATAGAAACTTCTACTAGTATTCAAATCTCAATTCAGTCAACTAGTCAACTAACAGAAGTTATTAGTCGACCAATTTGGTTCGTTAATCGACTAATAGACTTCGCTAGTCGACTAACAATGTTAACCAACCCAGCTTTTCTGATAACTATTAATCAACCAATAGGGCTTGCTAGTCGACCAATCAAGTTAATGTCGGCTACATTGACCTTTAAAAAAATTAATATATATTTCCATTTATAAATAGAAAAAACCTCAATATTATTTTATACAAGAAACATACATGATTTACAAAGGATTTTGAAAAGAATGATTTTACTTTTGGCCAAAAATAACCTTAAACCTCATATACTCTCTTTTAGCCTAAAGAAGAAAATGTTGGCCTAAGTTAGCCCTTTAACTGAAGCCTACACTTTATTTTGATGATGTCAAACAAGTCATATGGGTCTAATGTGTTTATCTAGTGAGTTTCAGGTTAAGCGGAAATGATACGTGTGAAACCGGGGTTGACACAGCCGTGCGTGTCAGCAGCACAGCCGTGCTTATCAGAATCTAGAATCTGAAATCGGTAGAAGTGCCAAAGCAACACGGCCGCACCAAACAGTTTCTGAAAATCCTGCATAGTGCCAACACGACCGTGCCACACGACCATGTCGGAAAAAATGATCTCTGGAATCTCAGTTCGGGGCCAACATGGCCGTGTCGCACGGCTGTGCTGATACTACGAAACTGAAGATACAGACAGTGTTAAATCAACACGGCTGTGCCAAATTGGCACACGGCCGTGTCAATCTGCAGAGTCCATATCCAGCCCTAATTTGACCAGTTTGACCAGTCAAACGTCCAATTTTGACTTCAATCAATTTGGAGGAGTTTTTAATCTTTTGGAAAACCAATTTGAAGAAGACTTTTCAAATAAAAGAGATCTACCAAATCGATGAAGATTGGATTGAATATTTGAAAGAAGATTTGAAGATTGATAAAAACTCATCCCCTATAAAAGGAGAGCCATCCCTTGGAGAGAAAAATCGAAGCATCTAGCAAAAAGCTCCAGCGATTTTTCATTCTTACTAGTCCGCCAAAATCCTCCATTCATCTTCAAGTGCGCGAAAAAGAAGAAGATGGATATTTGCAGACGTAGATCTGAAAAAGCGACAACTTCCTCTACACACGTCAAAATTGAACACATTTTGCGCCTACGAATTCACTGAGGGATTATCTACATCACGGTAACTTCTTTTCGGTTTTATTTTGGTGTTACATCATATTTGTGAATGGCTTTATTCAGAAGCTATCTGTGTGCTTTAATTTTTGAAAACAATAGCTTGTACGATGAGATCACTACCCGGAAGTGTTTGTTTTTCTCTTTTTGGTTATAAAAGAGTATGAAAGCCTTAAGTGTTTGGGGTCGGAGTAGAGGCGGGGAGCCACTCCGTTGAAAAATCATTGCTTGCTTATTTCTGTGATTTGGATTGGTTGATCATGTGCTTTAATTCTTAATTTGTGCATGCACCCGATTCATCCCCCTCTAGGGTGTGTTTTTCAATTGGTATCAGAGCGGAATTTCTTTGGACTCGGTCTAGTAAAATTTCGATCTTCATGGCACAAATTCCCTATAGCTATTCCACAGACCCTAATAACCAAAAAAGGAGGTCATTCGTATTTACGGTCACCTTTATTTGATGGCACCGATTACCGTTATTGAAAACAAAGGATGTCCATCCACATCAAGGGCATTGACATGGCCTTGTGAAAAATCATTAATGAAGTCTTCACCCTAATTGATAAACCTACGCCAGAGAAATACAAGGAAAATGAACAATTAGATAGCTTAAATACTAAAGTTGAATGCAATCATATTTGCTCTTGCGCCACAGCAAAAGAGATTTGGTCCAGGTTAGAAGTGACCCATGAAGGGACATCCGAAATTAGAAAGACTCGTATTCGTATGTTGCTACAAAAGTATGAGAACTTTTCTATGCTTCGGCATGAAAATATTAACTCTATGTTCTCTCGCTTTTCAGATATCATGAATCCTCTTAAAACACTTGGAAAGGAAATTCCAGAGGAAGACTTGGTGGGAAAAGTCTTATATGAACTCTCCGGAGATTGGATACAAAAGAGAACGGCAATAGAAGAAGCGCATGATCTACCATCCATTACTTTTGAACAACTCATGGAAAAATTAACGGCATACAAAGTGCAAATGAAAATGTTGGGCAATGAAGCACCAAGGAGGAGGAGAAGCCTCCTAAGGCGGAAAAGAGTGAAAAGAACCTTACTTTCAAAGCAATCAAGTGGCTCGACGTCATAAATGAAACTGAAGATGATGAGATTGCTCATAACAGGAAATATGTGGAGAAGTAAGAAAAAGGATGTAGATGACGAGGAAAGCTCTGCTCCAAGGTGCTTTGGTGCAATAAACAAGGACACTTGAAGGCTGATTGTCCTCTTCTGAAGGGCAAAGGAAAGGAGAAGATTGGTGATGGAGGAAAGAAACCAACAAAGCAAGGAATAATGGCGACATGGGGTGATAGTGATGCCGAAGAACTCTCAGATGACGATGATTATGACGACAATGGAACTTGCTTCATGGCGGGTGGATCAAAGGTAAAATCTAAGCCTAGCAAGTCTAATTTTGATGAAAAAAATCCAAATATGTGAAGACATGTTTTCAAACATGGAAGAAGCTTATGAATACCTAGTTGAACTCTTTAAGGAAACGGCTCATATATATGTTAAGCCAAGAAAATCACAAGACACCTTAAAAGAAGAATTAGGAAGTGTGATAAATGAGAGAGACGAACTCTTTGCTAAGTGGAAAAAACAAAAAGAAATTATTAACAGTTTTGATGAACCCCACTTAGAGACCAAGACTCTAGAATTGGAAGAAACTAATAAAAGATTAGCTAGGCTAGATCATGATAACTCAAATTTAGCCAAAGAATTGAAAGAGAAAATTAGCTCTATTAGTTCTAGTGAAAACGGAATAAAATTTTAAACCAGAAATTAGCCAGCTATGAAGCAAAACTAGAATAACTTGTAAAAGAAAAAATTTAATAAAAGGCAAAAACATAGCCAGTGAAGTGGAGACTAGTGAAAAAGAGCAGATATGAGGCTAGAATAAATGAACTTGAAAATGAAAACCAAAATTTTAGCTCTACCAAAAAAATTTCACTAGTAACCAAGTAAGCTTCAACAATATGATAAATGGGCTTAACGATAATCCTAGCAAACATGGCCTAGGATTTCAAAAGAAGAAGAAACCTAAAATGACCATGGAAAAGAATTTTGCTAGATACGGAGCCCTCCATACCCCCAGCATGACGAAAACATGTTTTCTAATCCTTTACATGCCAATGTTACATGCTTTCATTGTAATAGAAAAGGACATGTCATGTATGATTGCTTTGCTAGATATTATCTTGAATATTTTATATGGGTTCCAAAGCATCGTACTAACAATTGTGTGGATCCAAGATTTGGTTACAAAAAGGTGCATCTTCTTTTTGTAGGTGCATCTTCAAGCTCCAGACGATAGCTTGTGGTACCTTGATAGTTGTTGCTCGAACCACATGATGGGCAACGAATCACTCTTCACTACGCTATCAAAGAAAGATGAAGGGACGGTAACTCTTGGAGATGGGAAGAAATGCAACATCTTGGGCAAAGGTAACATTGGTAAGCATCCACTTGTAATTATTGAAAATGTTAATCTTGAAGATGGTTTAGCACATAATTTGCTAAGTGCGCGTCAACTATGATCTATATACTTTAAGGTGCATTTTGAAAATGACAAAGTACATATTTTGAAAGAGGATGACATTCTTTTCAAAGGCACATCATATAATAACATCTATACTATCAAACTAAGTGATTCAAATAATCTAAAATGTTTAGTTGCATTACATGAGACTAGTTGGCTATGGCATCGAAGGTTAGGCCATGCCGGTATGGACTTAATCTCAAAGCTTGCTCGTAAGAAACTTGTGAGAGGGTTACCTCAAATTAGTATTGATAAAGACAAGTGTTGTGATGCATGTCAACTAGGCAAGCAACATAAAAGTAGTTTCAATCCTAAAATGTTGTCTCTACTACTAAGCCTTTGCAACTAATACATTTGGATTTATTTGGACCCACAAAGGTTGCTAGTTTAGGTGATATGCATTATTGCTTCATCATTGTCGATGATTTTTAATGATTCACTTGGGTTTATTTCTTGACACACAAACATGAGATTTAATGTTTTCAAAATGTTTTGTAAAAAGGTTGAAAATGAAAAAGGTTTCTCTATAGTCGAAGTTAGGAGTGGTGGTGAATTTATAAATGTTAGCTTTGATGATTTTTGTGTTTCAAAAGGATATTCACATAATTTTTCCGCTCTGATGACACCACAACAAAATGGGATGGTTGAGAGGAAAACCCGTACATTGCAAGAAATGGTTAGGACCTTGATTCATGATTATAAATTGACATTGTATTTTTGGGCCGAAGACATACAAACATCTTGCTACATTTTGAATCGCGTGAATAAGACCCATTTTGAAGAAAACACCTTATGAGCTTTATAGAGAGTTAACTCCCAACTTATCACATCTTAAACCATTTGGATGCAAATGTTATATTTTGAAAGTAGGCGATAACTTGGATAAATTTGATGCTAAATCCGATGAGGGTATTTTTGTTGAGAACTCTCCACGGCTAATCTTATAGAGTATTCAACAAAAGGACCCTCACTATCCAAGAAACCGTGTATGTTAAATTTGAGGAAAAAATAGCTATTAACGAATCTTCTCGTGCTGCAGAAACTCCTGAAATTATAGGTGAACCTGAAGGCTTAGATTTGAACTCTAGCAATTCCGATGAGCAAAAGGGATAACAATGTTAATGCACCAAGAGAGGAAGAGGAAGCTACATCATCACAAGATGTCCCTAAGGATTAGCACTTTAAGAAGGATCATCCTATGGACCAAATTCTTGGAAACACGGTGGAAGGTATACGCACTAGAAGTAGCTTTAATTTGATGGTTAACTTTGCTTTTATATCTATTTTAGAACCTAAGAATGTGGATAGTGCTTTGAAAGATTCTTATTGGATTATGGCAATGCAGGAGGAATTGTCACAATTTGATAGGAATCAAATTTGGGAACTTGTTCCCAAAAACCTAAACACCAAACATCATGGGTACTAAATGGGTATTTAGAAACAAACTTGATGAATTGGGCAATGTTATTCAGAAAAAAGCTAGATTGTTTGCACAAGGATACAACCAAGAGGAAGGAATTTACTTTGATGAAACATTTGCTCCCGTTGCAAGATTGGAAGCAACTCGGATTTAGCATTCACTAGTTTCATGAAATTCAAACTCTACCAAATGGATGTCAAGAGTGCTTTCTTGAATGGGGTCTTATCAGAGGAAGTCTATGTCAAACAACCTCCTGGGTTTGAAGACTCCAACCACCCGGATTATGTTTTTAAGCTTAAACGCGCTTTATATGGGCTCAAACAAGCTCCTAAAGCTTGGTATAAGCGACTAAGTAAATTTTTGCTTGAGAATAATTTTTCCATAGGAAAGGCGGAAAAAACCTTATTTGTTAAGCATCAAAATAAAGATCTACTAATAGTGCAAATTTATGTTGATGATATTGTGTTTGGTGCTACCAAACTCTCTTTGTGAGGAATTTTCCAAGTGCGTGTCTAGTGAATTTGAGATGAGCTTGATCGGTGAACTCACATTTATGCTTAGATTGCAAATCAAACAATGTGAGGATGGAATTTTCATCAACCAAGATAAATATGCAAGACAATTGGTCAAGAAATTAGGCCCTGACAATGCAAAGGAATGCTCTACTTCCATGTCAATAACGGCGAATGTGGATAAGGACGAAAATGGAAGGAAGGTGGATGAGCGCATGTACCAATGTATGATATGTAGCCTATTATATTTGACATCTAGTAGGCCCGATATAATGTTTAATGTGTGTTTATGTCAATCATGTCCTAGAGAATCACATCTTTCTTTCGTAAAACGAAAACAAATTATTTGGTATGTTAAAGGAACTTTAGATGTTGGACTATGGGACCCTTGCTCCTCATCTTTTGAGCATGTTGGATATTGTGATGCAGATTTTGTGGGAAGTAGCACCGATCGTAAGAGTACTTCGGGCACTTGCCAATTACTAGGTATGTCTTTAGTTTCTTGGTTTTCCAAGAAGCAAAACTCCATAGCATTGAGTACAACCGAAGCCGAATATGTTTCGACGGGTTGTTGTGCTCAAATTCTATAGATGAGACAAACTCTCAGAGGTTACGATCTTACTTTTTACCCAACAATTTGGTGTGATAACAAGGGCGCCATAGACCTATCTAAAAATCTCGTCCTACACTCTATGACTAAGCATATTGATTTAGCCATCACTTTCTTCGAGATCATGTTGACAAGAAAGATATCTCTATAGATCATGTTAATAATAAAAAACAATTAGCGGACATCTTTACCAAGCCCTTAGATCAAAAACAATTTTGTTTTATTCAACGGGAGTTGATGATTATGTCACTAATTGAGCACTAACACGCTTATCCTTGCACATACACATGCTTAAACATTGTATCTAGCTACTACACATTGATTAAATCTCATGTCATTATAAGCTAGTTCACATATGGTATGTGCAGGCATCACCGTCATTACTATTCTTGAATGTTGTTGAGCAGTCGATATGAACTTTGTTAGACATCTTAGAAACATTAAAATGATTTTAATAATGGTGACTCATATATATGTACATTCCTCATGCTAGAACTATGAATAATTTAGTGTAATGTGTTAGCATACCATACTGCTTGATTTTATCTAATTGATTGAGTTATATACTTTATGGAAATACACAGAGGATGTTTAAACTCCTATGAAATCGAAACCTTGATTGTCTCTATACTTATTGCAAACATAACTCTCCTTGTATAAATTGAGTAATAGGAGCCGAATATGTCGATGCCTTCACGCGTCACTATTCTAAGACACCAACATAGCAAGAATGAATGAAATGAGGAAAAGGGGGTTTTGGGGGAAAAAGAAGCAAGATAATATACAATATATGCCAAATTCTTTTGATACCGGCGGCTAGTAACCGAATTTTGGGGGTTTGTTGAGCAATGTGTGTGACATAAGGTAGATAAAGTAACCACTTAGCGCACCTCAGCTCTAAAGGACCCGAAATTTAATATTATGGTATCCTATGTTGGGTGTATTCTTATACCTTGCTTAAAACAATTCCATAGGAGGCGAATGTTCACAATATGTTTAGGACAATTCTATGTTTTTGAAATCTAAATTTCTAGCATCAACCTATGGTTCTCGTACTTTATATAATGATTTCTTCTTAATACTTTCATGTAATGGATGTATGCTTTCATTGCTCATGACATTTGTTCATAACTTGAGCTTGTATGGAGAACGCATTTATATGATTCTCATTGTCAATTTCATGTTTCTTTGATATGCAAGCACTAATTCATGTCTTATTCTCTACAACTTCAATAATATTAGTGTCATTTTTGATCGATGACAAAAGGGGGAGAGAGTACGAAAAAATTGATTCAGGGGGAGAACTAAGGAGAGAGATAGACATTGAGATGCATAGTTTGAAGGGAAGCCTTGCATGAACATGAGCATATGCATTATATAACTTGATCCTTACATTTTTAATCTCAATTTTACTATGCTTGTTTGTCATCATCAAACAGTGGAAGATTGTTGACCTAAGTTAGCTCTCTAACTGAAGCATACACTTTATTTTGATGATGTCAAACATGTCATATTGGTCTAATGTGTTTATCTAGTGAGTTTCAGGTCAAACGGCAATGATGCGTGCGAAAACAGAGTTGACACGGTCGTGCGTGTCAGCAACACGGCCATAGCAACACGGCCATGCTTATCAGAATCTAAAATCTGCAAAAGTGCCAAAGCAACACGGCCATGCCACACGACCGTCTATAAAACAGTTTCTTAAAATCCTGCAAAAGGCCAACGTGACCGTGCCACACGGCCGTGTCGCTAAAACAGTTTCAGAAAATCCTTCAGAGGGCCAACACAACTATGCCACACGGCCGTGTCGAAAAAATGATCTTTGGAATCTCAGTTCGAGGCTAACACGGTCGTGCTGAAACTATGAAACTGAAGATACAGACAGTGTTAAATCAACACGGCTATGCCAAATTGGCACACGGCCGTGTCGATCTGCACAGTCCATATCCAACCGTAGTTTGACCAGTTTGACGTCCAGTTTTGACTACAATCAATTTGGAGGAATTTTTAATCTTTTGGAAGACCAAGTTGAAGAGGACTTTTCCAATAAAAGAGATCTACCAAATCAATGAAGATTGGATTGAAAATTTGAAAGAAGATTTGAAGATCAAGAGTTTCATATTGATAAAAACTCATCATCCCCTATAAAAGGAGAGCCATCCCTTGGAGAAAAATATCAAGGGTAAATTGCATAAAAATACCCTCACGTTTGGGCCATTTTTAAGTAAATACCATAAGGTTCTTTTTGTTACAAATTGATACCATGTGTGGTATTATGGTTGATGGTGTTGAAATTGGACCGTTTTGCCACTCCTTCCATCTCTCTTCTTTCTCTATCTCTCAACCGAGTCTCTCTCTACAGACTCTCTCTAACGATTCTCTCTCCTCTCTATACCGATTCTATCTCTTTCTAAACCGATTCTCTCTCTACAAATTCTCTATCTCTCTCCCCCAATTCTCTCTCTCTGAGGTGGGTGGGTGCATGGGGTGGGTGGGCGTGGGGTAGGTGTGTGTGCATTGGATGGGTGGGTTGTGTTCGTGGGGTGTGTGCATTGGGGTGTGTGTACATGGAGTGTGTGTTCGTGGGAGTGTGTCTGTGTGCATCGGTGTGTGTGTACATTGTTGGGTGGGTGTGGGCATGGGGTGTGTGTGTGCATGGGGGGTGCATGGGGTGGGTGTGCATGGGGTGGGTGAGTGTGTGTGTGGGGTAGGTGTGTGTGCGTTGGGTGGGTGGGTTGTGTGCATTGGTGGGGTGGGTGACACACCCCCATGCACACAACCCACCCCACCATGCACACACACCCCATGCAAGCACCCACACCCCGCGCACACACCCACCCCCATGCAAGTACCCACCCCCCGTGCGCGCATGCACACACCCCATGCACACACCCACTAACCCACACATGCACCCACCCACCCCATGCACACACCCCCAGAGAGAGAATTGGGGGTAGAGAGAAAATATGTAGAGAAAGAGAATTAGGAGAGATAGGATATGTAGAGAGAGGGCTGGAATGAGGGAAGGGGTATTTCTGTAGAGAGAGAGAATTAGGAGAGTGAGCGAGAGAGAATCGGTAGCGAGAGAGAATCGATAGAGAGTGGATATGTAGAGAGAGATATGGCTGGAATGAGGGGAGGGGTATTTCCGTCCAAATTTATTGTTTTTAGACGGAAAATTAAAAAGGTATCAACTTGAAACCGTAGCCAAGCGTTTGGGTATTAAAATTGATCAAAGTAAACCTCAGAGTTTTTACTTAAAATGGCCCAGACGTGATGATATTTTTATGCAATTTTTCCAAATATCAAATCATTTAGCAAAAAGCTCCAGTGATTTTTCATTCTTGCTAGCCAGTCAAAATTCTCCATTCATCAAAGCTTCAAGTGGGCGAAGAAGAAGGATACTTGCAGATCCACACGTGTATCTGAAAAAGTGACAACTTTCTCTACACGTCAGAATTGAATATGGTTTACGCCTACGAATTCATTGAGGGATGATCGACATCATGGTGACTTTTCAGTTTTATTTTGGTGTTACATCATATTTGTAAATAGCTTTATTCAGAAGCTATCTTTGTGCTTTAACTTTTGAAAACAATAGCGTGTACGGTGAGATCACTGCCCGGAAATGTAATCGTTTTGTTTTTCTTTTTTTGGTTATAAAAGATGATGAAAGCCTCCAGGGTTTGGGGTCGGAGTAGAGGCGGGGAGCGACTCCGTTGAAAAACCATTGCTTGCATATTTCTATGATTTAGATTGGTTGATTTTGTGCTTTGATTTTTAATTTGTGCATACGCCCTATTAACCCCCCAGGGTGTGTTTTTCAGAAAAGCCCTGATTTTCTATTCTCCAATTTCTCAATCCCATATAATAGAAATTTTCTCTTTAGCCTAGAATTCCACAATCGCACATCTTCAAAGGCTATATGGAATTGTTGCTTCGATTTTCTTTGTAGAGAGGATCTCTCAATGTTGTTAAGAGAGGTGTAATTTCTTGACACCGGCTTGATGCTCAAGAGTTGTAACTTCTTTATATTGCGATAACTCTTATTATTTATTCCAATGCAAATATTGTTGAGATTTGGTTGTTGTATATATCTAAATCGGTAACTCTTTTTAATATCCTTATCATTTAGTTTAAAGACAATATTCACACTACCTTCTAGTGTCTATTTGACTATCCACCTAGTCCAACATCTCTCTGCCCCCCCCCCCCCCCCCCCCCCCCCCCCCCCGCAAAAACAAACAGCATCCTTGCAACACATAGAATATATTTAGATGAATGAAAATGTTTGGCTGATGCTCAAACCAAAGTAACACACAGAAAAGTGTGACTGCTTGTCCTCTAGACTCTTTTCAGTCCACAAGACCTTTGCTCGATATTAGTTGTTTTCATCAGCTTAAACAAAGTAACCAAGGTTAATCACGTCATTGCACACTTCCCGCTTTCATGGCAAGATCATCTCTTGCACATTGCACCAAGGTTCACGCAGAAATTATAGTTACTGATGTCAACTTGACATCCAATTCTATGATTAGGTTAACTTGGCCACAAAGCCTTCTCATTTTTACCGTAAGTGCCCTCGCCAACCACTTTCAGGGTTTAAAAAAATTAATTAGGAGTGAGAAAATTGCATAACGACATCATATATTCAAATTCTTTTAAGAAACTCGCTAACAGACAAATAGTTGTACTCCACTTGCACAAACCAAAAATGCATAAGTATAATCAATTACCGTAACAGTAATCTCATGGTGCTGGCAATATGAATCAGCAGCTGGATTCTTTGCAAAATCGGTGGAAGCAACCACTTTCTGGGATGGTCCCCTGGGAGGCATATTTGGAAATGGAGCATGATCATGGAACTTTGGCATTTCAACTTCTTGTCTCCTGTTTAGACCACCGGGATGGCTGGATGTTACAGGTTGAGGAATGGTCCCCAATCTTATATCCTGATGCAAGATAACAACATTATTTTCAATGACATGTAAAAATGAACAAATAATAATGGACGTAAAACTAGAAAATGGTGCTTTATCTCATCATAATCAACTGCCACCACCTATAATCCAACGATTAATAGGAAAGACTTTTATTTTGCAAAAACCAGCTGACTATAATATGACTGGCATGGTCTGCTTATTTCAAGGGGAATTAAATGAAATGTCCATTTGGTTGAGAGTTTTTACACCCAACATCTATAGTCATTCCACAAATCTTAGCCTGAACTAAAATAGCATTGCGAAAAGCAGAACATGCAAATGGTAATTTCAAGTGATAACTAGCTACCAACTTCCATAGAATAATAGTGTCAATTTCAAACATACACATGTGAACATTCTGATTGGGTCTATAGATAACAAAAAACAAATTTTCGTAAGAACTAAAGGTCACCTGCCGGTTGCCTGCATGAGGAATGACTCCAAGCTGTGGTTGCTGCTGCGGCATCATTGGACCATCCTTTTTACTGGAAGAGTAATATCCATTCCCACCTCTTCCATGGTGATCATCACCTAAACCCATTTTTTGATCCATAAGAGGCCGGCTCATAGCATTTTCCATCTGATTCTTATCTGCTGGTCCACCAAGTGGCTGTTGCCGATGGATAGCATCTGCCCCAGCCTGTTGCATATCACTGAAAGCACCACCCGTGCCGGTAGATGGTGGCCTGCCAAAATGCTGCTCTGGATGAACTGAATAATCAGCAACTTGCGGAAAATGGCGAACAGAGCCTGGAAATCGACCATCACCAGAGACACTGTTACTCTGCTGAACAGATGGTGCAGCGAAACCCACTGGCTCTCCCACTTGTCTCCTTAGATCCCTCTCTATTGGATACCCATTGTGCTGCGGCTGAGGATTGCTAATTGGCAGCCCTTGTTGCTGTCCCTGATATTGTTGTTGTCCCTGATAATGAGGCACCGTAACCTCATTTGTTTTAGGAAATTGTGAGGGTGCCATCTGATTCATTTGCATGTATTGGTAGGGCTGTGAAGGCTGATTTGCTGGATGATAAGTATGGTGATTAGGCAGTTGTTGCAGAGGCTGCTGGGGCATCTGCCGATCTAACTCGTGTTGAGATATGGTGTCATTGGGTGGCTGAGAGTGACCAACAGGAATGGGGGCCAGTTTCGGTGTAGAGTTTGATGGAGGACCCATAGCCGAGGGAGGCTGCAAAGGAGCTGGTTTTTCATACTGGGTTGCATTTGTTTCTTGATTCCAGTAGTATAGAACACCAGTGCTACCATCAATCAATCCTATCCAAGGTTTTGGTAGTGTTGGATCTTCAGGTGCATAGGCTGGTGCCATTTCTGATGTAGCCATATGGCAAGATTGTCTTGATAGCTAAAAGTTATGGTACTTAGTCCAACCTACCTAAATTTCATAATCCAGGGTGTATAAGGAATAAAGAAAATTCTAAAATGTTAAAGAGTTAAAATACCAGCTTTAACCGAAACAATGCTACTATAATCATATTGATACTATGTTCCATACATATTTATTTATACAATACCGTAGAGTGCCACAGCTACAAATCATGAAAGTTGTTTGCAGATACAGAAAGATGATTAATATAATACATTTCCGTAAAGAAGAAAACAAGCAAGTAGACATTCCAGAACTTATACTAAATCAATCATGTATGAAACACCATCCAAATTTGTCATCCAGTAAGAAGAGAAAGTATCAAATACATCTAGTTCTATGATGCATGATTAGTGATGTATGGATCAATTTGCAATAGCTAATTACCAAATCATGCATCAAGTACATTGTATTGTACTTTTAATATCCAAAGCCTGAATCATTAGCACATTATAACATATTAAATCGAAATATAGGAACACCACAATATGCTACCAAGTTGGATGTTATTAGCCACAAAGAAACACTGGATATATGATTCTCAAATATCGGATCTCTACGCAATTCAAATTTCCAAAGTCTAAATCCAGTCAAAGCATATACACTCCAAAGCAACAAGTTTGAAAGTCCGGAAAATACTAATAAGAAAGCTAATTAATAGGTAACGGCCCTAAAACAATTAAAAATTCAATTGCCAGAAAACCTTCAAAAGAGAACTACAATTCAAGGAAAATCTTCAAAGAGAGAGACAAATTAATCCACTAAGGATCTTCAAATACTACAGCTAAATAAACCAAACATGGTTCTTGGAAATCACCCTAGTGTTTCCTTTGCTGTGCTCATCAGAAAGCAAGGATTGACATAAAAGAGAACCAATTCAATCAAACAGATAATACACACATCCTACAAAAACTGATACCATGTAGGCCTAAAAAGGGTTCATCTTTTTGTAACAAAAGCTTGCATAAGTATATACGTATGTAGGTATGTGCATGTGTGTATGGAGAGAGATAGACAAATCTACATTTGAAAGGCTGAAAGAAGGGGATTCTATTGCCCCAAATAGGTAACCCAAATGAGAAATGTTATGTCGGTTGCAATCTTTGGATGCGATCTGATAATATTTAAACTAACAAAAAATAAAACTTCAAATAACAATGTGACACAGCCCATGCAAAAGTGTAGCCAAATTCAAAGTTTATAATTGTTGTAATTGTGTTAGATCACATCCACCGGAACAAATTTCTCATTTGGGTTGACAACTTTTTTTATAATCTGTGTAGACATAGCACCAAATATCCGTAGATCTGGGCACATATTTGGTCGTACATAAAGCCTAAGTCATAGCACCAAATATCTGTAGATCGAAGCCATTTCCATCCAATAAAACAAATATTTATACGGTTTTAAACATTGGAAAACTCACAATAATTTGCATGAAACTCAGATGCGTTAATTCACGTGTTTAGAAAGGCCGAAATCTAGGTGTCATTTAATCTTTTCAGACCAAAAAAAAGCAATCCTAGAAAAACCTATAATCACCATAAGCGGTTGAATTTCTAGGTCGTATTAATCAAACAACCAAAAATGAACGTCGTCAAAGCAAAAGGAATTTTTTGTAAGGACTCGGGTACGTACCCCCCCCTAAATTTTCGCATCAAACCCTAGAAATCGCAATCAACCCTATAGACGAAACTCGAAACCAATCAAAATGAAGATAGAGATGAGATGCTTACCTTCGATCGATCGAAGGAGGCGAATGAATAGAGTTAGGTTTGGAGAAGACTCGAATCGCGTCGATCTTCTCTGTTCCTCCGCTGAATAACGGAGGGGAAAAGGGGGTGAAAGAGGGAGCCCTAGGAGCCGACGCTTTTCGTAGTTTATAGCTCTTGATAGTCGTCGTGTGCAAGTAGCCCTCACGTGTCATGCACATGGACCAACAGTAGAAGGTAGAAGATATTTGCGGTTTTTGCCTGCATGCCCAGTAGAAAAACCGTTTTTACTCTTGTGTACTAGAAATTACTCGTGCAGTTATCAAAGTAAAAACTCATACATGTGATGCGGAAACTTTACGTAACCGAAAATGAGATGAAAGGATGGATATGTGTGAGAATGGTCTGGTGGTAAAAGGGGAAAAGGTGTAGCCTAACTACAAAATACGCGGGGCTAAGTGGAAAAAGACCGATGGCGAAACCATAAATATGTAGATGTGTAACGGCCAGTATTTTTAGGCGAGTTTTCGATTGTGCGTGCCAGTATTTTTCTTCTGTTATCCAGTTAACTTTTCGTCCGTACATGTCGACGCGAGCGCGTCACTGTTTTCGTTTTACCGTATCGTCAATATTTACCATCAAGCCTTAGTAAATAATTTAACTTAATTATCGTGTTAATTACCAATTGTCGAACACTTTAATTAGTTCACTAATTATTTTATTTTACTAATTACTTCTTGATAAGTTAATAATTACATTTAAATCTTAATTACGTGATTATCTTAACCCTACCTAAACGACAATATACACGTTCTGATATCAGATCCCTCTCCCAAAATTTGTCAAACTTGGCATTCTCCTTCGTTTAGGCAAAGCAACACGTTTCTCTCCCCGTTAGTCTAAAGATAGAAATCACTTCTATCATAATCAAATTAAATGGAGTTTGATAATGGGAAGTGTTGTCTCCCAAGCTCATCTTCTTAAGCCAATCTCCCTGATGAACGAACCCTGCAAAATCGTTCTGCAAACCAGCAACAAATCATCCCCAAAACCTGTTTTTCATCAACCCAAAATCATACATCAGATTTCTCAAACCAAGAACCCATTTCAACCAAAATTCCTTCTGCAATCAAATCAACCAGCAAACAATTCCACCAAATTCGAACCCGAACCCAAATCAGATTTCTTCTCAAAAAAAATCCTTCACCAAATTTCCAAACCAGACATCTTCCCTGTCAAACCAACCTGCAAAATTTCCCACCTTCACGACAATCGTCAACCGTAACCTGCAAACCCAAATCCATTCCCCAAATCTGTTCTTCGTCTTCCCCAAACCCTCAAACAAATCTTCCCCAAACAATACAAACATCAAACCACAATAAACTCAATTTCAGAATCAACCAAACCCTATTCACCCAACCCAAACTGAAATTCAAATCAGAAAGAGGATGATTTCAGATCTGAAGTTTGAAACTCAAAATCAGAAAAATACAAACCAAATCTGAAATTAAACTTTCAGATTCAAAGAAAAAATAACAAACAAACCCAACTTCAGCTCCTTCCTCCATCCTCCTTCTCCATCTCCCTAGACCGGCCTCCACCCTCAACCCGCCAGCACGCCGCCGCCCGGAGCCGTGAACCGCCGCCCAGATCTTCGGAATCCGCCGCCCTCCAGCGCGCGCCGACGCCATCACCAGGCCGCCGGTCACCCGGAGCCGCCCAGTCACCGTCCGTCAGCATCTCCCCGTCGTCGCAAGGTGAAAACCCTCCTCTTTTGATTTTCGCGTGAGGCCCCCCTCCTTTTTCTTCTTGCGCGTGAGTCTGCAAGATTTGATTGAAACGAAAAAAAATGAAATAAAAGAACAGACATAGGAGAAGAAGAGAAAGGGGCAGGAGTTAAGAGCACCTGAGAGAGATTGATTGGTTAATAAATGATATGAGGTAGGTTATTAAAGGATGAAGTTGGCAGGTTGTATAAAGAGTTGGTAGGATGTAATAGAAAACTTAATTAATAAATGAATAATGAAATGTCAGCCTTGGTAATAATGAAGAATGAAGAGAGAGTTAGGGCCTGTTCTTTTGCTGGAATAGGAAAAATGGAATAGTGGAAAGTTTGTATTCCAAGGAGAGAGAAAATGGATTTTTGTGTTCTTTTGGGTGGAATAGAGTATGGAGATTAGGGTTTGGAATAGAAAGTGGGGTCCACATTCTATTCTTGTGTTCTTTTGGGATTGTGGAGTTGGAATGAAAAAGTGGAAATGGGATGAGTTGGAGGGGAGAGATAGAGAGAGATAAGAGAAGGGGGCCCACCATTCCTAAGGATTCCATTGTGTTCCAAGCAAAAAGCTTGGAATACAAAAGTGCTCATCATTACCAAATTGGAATAGCCACGTAGGCAGTGGCGGAACCAGGCCTTGGGTTTAGTGGGGTCCCCATGCATATATATTTTTGATGGGGGCACAATACATATATTTACATACATATATACACATATACATAAACTTAAATACATATATGAATATAATTTTTTTTGGATTGTTGTGGGGGCACATGCCCCCACAACTTAACACACAGGTCCGCCCCTGCACGTAGGATTCTATTCCACGCCCAAAAGAACAACCGCTTGGAATACAACCTTAGAATAGGGTGAATAGTGCATGAACAGTGCCATTATTCTTATTCCCGCCCCTATTCCGCGCAAAAGAACAGGCCCTTAGGTTTTATTAAATTATTTGTATAAGAGGGATAGATGAAGAGATATTATTACATATTACCCCTAAGTTACTGTTAGTAAGTTATAACCATGTAACTTTGTACCCATGGTCAAATTTGTAGGTAAACTTAATAATAATTTTAACCATGTCATTTTATCTAATAATGAGTAAGGTTAAGTTATGGTTAGTATTAAAAACGATATTAGTTTGTTAATGATAAGTTCAGCATGTTAGTAATATTTAAATAAAGTTGGGATTTTATATTAAGTTGTAACATGTTGGCTTTAATCCCTTAGTCAAACCTAGTGGGTGAAATATTTAACACCATGTTGACCATGTGATTAGCCTAATATTAATTAGTTGTTAATATTAGTTAGCGTAATTTTAGATGTTAATTTGCTTATATCATTTAAATTCAGTATGTTAGAATTGTTAGTGTAATGATAAAAATTTGAATAAAATAATGTGTACCCTATTGATATAACACAATATAGGCATCACCCTAGCCAGAGAACCCGATAAAATTAGACGAACCCAGTTTAGGGATTAACTCGATATTTTGATTATCTCACAATAAAATCTAATTCAGTGATTTATTTAACCAAAACAGAGAACCAGAGGTACCAACACGTAGTACCCGTCCAGACGAACCTACGACAACCGATACCACCGGAAACAGGAAAGTGATACTTGCCAGTAATTATTTAGGCCATGTTCTGGGCCAATTTGTAAAGTAGCGTAAAAGAGACTAGGCGATGAAAGGATAGTCGCCTAGATACCCTACTTGGTCTAGTTTGACAACGAAACTAGATCCGACACCCTACTTGATCTAGCTTGACAACGAAGCTAGATCCGACACTTTTACTTGCTTCCATTCATACTGCCATGTCATGTTTACTTTTCAATTAACGGTACGCACTTTAACTACTCGTTCCATGTCATGTCATGCATCATATGTTCTTCATGATTGAGTAGCACACAATACAAATGTTATTGCTATTGAGGCTAGGCACCTGCTTTTGCGGGCACAACCCTATGCCATATTGAAAAACACTTCCTGGCTCGTGATCCAGAAGCGAGCGCAATGTTGTTGGGAAACCAAAGCTCAATACACGTGGAGGGGTAGGGTTAAGCGACCACTCAGCGTAGAAGTGTGTCCGTACAGCCACTTCAGCTGTAAGGCGTAAACACTGTGCACAATGTGAAAAGTTAATGATTCGTGAATCGTGAAATAGTGTTTTCGTAGTTCCTGCTACGACGTGCTTGATTGTTATCATTTTGTTCTTTTAAATTGTTGCACTCTTTAAATGCCATATCATATCATCATGTTAGAACTGCTAGTTGCATTATTTTATTTGTATCTTTGCACAAAAGTCCTCCGCCTTTCTTGGGAGACTTTTGCTGACATGTGCCCTTTTCTCTTTGGGTGTCACATGTCAGACTTTGCGACAGAGTAGGTAGCAGAGGACGAGCAGTTCGTGAACACTGAGTTTGAGGTCCCTGCTGAGACCGAGTTCGAGGACACTGGTGACCAGTCCTAGACTCGTTTGGAGACTCCCCTTAGTTGTTACCTTTCCGTAGTTGCTGTTAGGTTTCGGTGCGTAGCACCTATCTCTCTTTGTTTAGTTTGGCCATGCTTTAGGCCTATTGTTCAGACTTGTACTTTTGTGATTATTTTGTGATGTTGTAATATTTGTTGGATGTTGTTGGTGGATGTTCTTTTATCTGCTTTATTATTGTTGTTGTTGTTTCGTCGCAATGCAAGGACCTGTTACTTTTCGAAATTTTTACAGACGCTTATCAGACTGCAGCTTCACAGCTCCACGTCTGAGCGGGCCTCCTCACGTCTCGCCTTCCATATTAGGGAAGCGGGGCGTGACAAGATGAGTGATGGTTTTTTGGTTGTATGAAAAAGCAATGGTAAACTTGTAATTCATGGGAATATGGGGGTTTATTTTGGGTGCATCACAAAAACACCCCAAATTACACCCAAGCTCTCACTCATCCTTGTTGATTATTGGACTCCCCGGATTTGGTATTGATGATGAGCAAACATAAATAATTCATGAACTAACAATTTGTGAGCGCAGTATTGGAGATCGTCGCCAAATTCACGAGAACAATCAAAGCGACATCTCAAGACTTCTCAAAGCACGTATTCATTGCCTAAAGCTTCGTTGAAGCTCTTGGACCGTTTTAGAAGTCATGAAGAATTAATCGAAGCTTTCGAAGACCGTTCATTAAGGTTTTATTTATAGTCTTTTAGCTTCGATCTATAGAATGTTAAGCCTTGAGTATATCT
This sequence comes from Scilla litardierei, assembly GCA_030789695.1. Taxonomy (NCBI): domain Eukaryota; kingdom Viridiplantae; phylum Streptophyta; class Magnoliopsida; order Asparagales; family Asparagaceae; genus Scilla; species Scilla litardierei. The sequence continues at coordinate 138,556,889 of CM061140.1, read as the reverse complement.
TACGATTCTATCTTCATAACGCTCATATCGTAGCTCTAGGATCTTAGTACAAGTTCATTCTAACTTCCTCGAAGCGTCGCGCTTCGATTCGGACTTGTTTGTGCATGTTAGTTGGTACAAGAAGATGTACTGACCGACTAGATGGTGATCTAGTCGGTCAGCAAAACTTCTTGGACCGACTAGTTTGCTTCCTTAATTTCTTGCACCTTACTGTTTACAGTTAGTCGGTCTACGTTGACTCATCGACCGACTAGTTTGTGAACTAGTCGGTCAGTGATGCTTCTTTGACCGACTAGTTGTGACTTACTGTTCATACTAAATTTCTCCTAAGCTACTGTTTATCGTTAGTCGGTCTAAGAACGTTTGGTGACCGACTAGTTGACAATCTAGTCGGTCAACTTTTGTTCTTGGACCGACTAAGTCAATTTGTATTCAGACTATTTCATTATGCCTCTTAGTCATTTACGCTCACTGACTGACCGACTAGTTGTGAAACTAGTCGGTCAGAATGTCTTCTTGGACCGACTAGATTTCTAGGTCTGAATTTCTATCTCTTCTCAGTTCCTCTCTTAGTCGGTCCATGTTGTTTGACTGACCGACTAGTTGATGAACTAGTCAGTCAGTGGTTGTTCTTTGACCGACTAGTTGCCTCAGATTTCTATCCGTTGGGAATTGACCTAACTTGTTTTTATGGGACCCTATAAATACGAACCTAGGTCATTTCTCTCTAGGCTAGAGCTGCCATTAAGAGATTCATTGAGATAGAAAGAGATAGACATTCTCACTCATTTCTAAAGCTCTCTTCCTCACAAGAAATCCATTCTCTCACTTTCTAGATCTAGAATCCATCTTGAGAGAAGCTTGTTCTTGGTGAGCCCTTCAAGCTCTAGCTTGAATCAAGTCTCCAAATCACTCCTAGGCACCTATTGCTGGTCATTTCCTTGGTGCTAGGTCTTGGTGACTTCATCTTCCTCAAATCCCTCCTTGCACCTATTTGGTAAGAAAACTCAAGGTATAGGAATTTGTGGTAAGATTGTTTATTTCATTATAAACTTGTTTATATTGCTTGTTGATTCTCTCGGTTGTGAGAGAAGGTTGTGTTCCCGGGTTGTGGGATTCACTATTGCCATTGCATGTATGATTTGATCTTGTGAAGGTTTTTCACAAGATATCATAGTGGAAATCTTGGGTTAGGGTTTCTAACCTAAGTATCCGGAGGGGATCCGGGTGGTTGGGACGTAGGATCACCGGGAACAAGTCGGGGAGACTTGGGTGGATCCGAACCCATTAACATCTCTTGTTAGCATTGTTAATTTTGTTGTTGTCATTAAATTTAAGCTTCCGCAAATTGTTTGGTAGTTGTTTGCGCTATAATTTGGAATTATACTCCTTGTTATTTTTAAAGTACTATTCACCCCCCTCTAGTACTTGTGCAGTAGCTTGTAGGGCATTACATTTGGTATCAGAGCCAGATACTTAGCTATGTCTGCCAACGACAACAAGACCGTGCGTCCACCTTCCAACTATGACACATTCAGGAACAGTGAAGGAGCATCTTCGGTGATGGAAGGACATTCCTCTACGAGGCCTCCATTCTTCAACGGTACCAACTACGGGTACTGGAAATGCCGGATGGAAACCTTCCTCCGGAGTGCATCTTTATGGAGGACCACAATGAAGGAATACATCGAACCCGAAGAAGAAGACTTTGAGAAATGGACTACCGCGGAGATCGCCGCGGAGGTAAGCAATGCCAAGGCAATGAACGCCTTGCAATGCGCATTGGAGCCCGAGGACTTCAATAAGATATGCACATGTAAGAGTGCATATCAAATTTGGAACTCCCTCCTCATTCTTCATGAAGGGACGAGTAGGGTAAGAGACTCTAAACTCGTAGTCGTAAACAAAGATTACGAAATGTTTCATATGCAACAGGGCGAGAAGATGAAAGAATATTACGCTCGCTTCGTTGACATAATAAACGAGTTAGAGGCCCTCGGCAAATCCTACACCCAAAAGGAGAAGTGCTCAAAGCTTATCGAAGGACTTCCTTCTTCTTGGGAGAAACGTACCTTCGCCATCGAGGAAGGTAATGACATGAATAAGTATACCGTAGTTCAATTGATGGGTACTTTGATGTCATACGAGGTACGCAAAGATAGCAAGGTGAAGTTACAAGAAAAGATGAAGTCCTATTTGAACCAAGACTTGCCTAAGAAAAAGGCAATTGCATTCAAGGCGGCTTCATCCACCTCTACCGATGATGAGGACTCGGAAGAAGAAATGGACATGGAATCCGTTGCACTCATGGCAAAGAAGTTCAATCGCTTCTTCCGAAAGGGTAACTTCAAACAAAAATCTAAATTTACTTCTACTAACGCCTCTCCACCTTTGTGCTTTAAATGCAATAAGCCAGGACACATCAAAGCGGATTGTCCTCAAAACAAGCAAAAGGAGAAGTGGAAGGCGCCAAAGTTCGACAAGTCGAAGAAGTACAAAAAGGGGTACAAAAAGGGACTTGTCGGAGCAACATTCACCGACTCCGTGGATTCCTCAATCGGAGAGTCGGACGATGAGAAAGTGGAGCAAGTGCACATGTGCTTCATGGCAAGAGAGGAGCATGATCAAGGATCTTCCTCCTCCGATGATAGCGACGACGAAGGCGATGCGGTAACTATGGATGATCTTAGGGATGCTAACTCTCATTTATGGTCTAACTACACTAAATTAGTAAATAGATATACTAAAGTAAAAGATGACCTAGCTAGCATTCAAACCTCGCCTAAGACTATCATCACCAACAACGACACCGTTGTTGAAGAGTTAAGAAATGAGATTGTCAATCTCAAATCTAAACTTGAACATGTAAGCATTGATGATCCGGAAGAACATAGGATAGCGGATTTAACTTCTCAAAACTCGACTTTGAGTATTGAGAACGAGAATCTTAAATCTCGTGTTTATGTGCTCACATCGCAAGTATCCACTTTAGATACTTCTTTTCGTTCTCTCACCGAGAAATATGAGAACACATTAGGCCGAATCAATGAATTCAATAAGGGTAAGGGCCATTTGGATAATATCCTAAGTGTCTTACTCCCGGCCAAACACCATGTTGGTTTGGGGTATACTTTGGGAAAGTCATCCAAGTCGGTCACTACTTTTGTTAGGCCAACTTCCGGTGACTCTACGAGTGGTAGCAAACACTCTATTGGTAGTTCATCTACCAATGATGCTTCCACCTCGTCCACACCCTCTTTCGGAAAGAAACCCACTTTGGGTGGACCTCCAAAGAAGGGGCATGCTTATATGTACACCAATATCATGCCACGTAGGAACACACGTTCTACTCCACCGTCTCACACATATGATGATTTTTATGCAACACATTCTCGGGCACGTGCACACCATGTGAGACACCCTCACGCACGTGTTCCCACACATGCATATATTCACCCACCTCATCATATGAATAATTCTCGTCGTGCACCATTCCATCATGTTCCGTATGCCTATCCACAACATGCATCACGTAGAAATCAACGTCGCATGCATGCACCCAATAGGATGAGGGCTCCCAAGATTTTCACTATTTGGAGCCCAAAGGACACAAGCATGGATGAAAAACAAGTGTATATGAATGCTTATTTTTCGGATGTTGTGCATAGTAGAAATTATGTGGGGAAGTCTAAGTCCAATTGGACTTGGCTTCCAAAGGTCTAACCTTTGAGGACCCAATGACCTTGGGTATCATGATATGAAAGTTTCTATCTTTAGGTACTCAAGGAAAAGAAAAAGAAAAGGAGCAACAAATTTAAATTTAGCTCCAAAGGGAATTGGATACTCGATAGCGGGTGTTCAAAACACATGACGGGTGACGCTCAATTGCTCTCCGGAGTGGTTCCCATTGCAAATGGAAATCGCGTCGTATTTGGAGGCAACGGGAGCGGAACAATCGTCGGTGTTGGTAAAGTGGGTAACCCATCTAAACCCTTAATTAGTGATGTGTATCTAGTTAATGGTTTGAATCATAATCTTATTTCAATAAGCCAACTTTGTGACAAAGGTTACAAAGTTAGATTTGCGAAAGGATTATGTCATATTTCAAATGATAATAATAAATTATTATTTTCTGGCACACGCCATAAAGATATTTATATTTTGGATCTTCCTAAGTCATATGAACAATGTCTCGTTGCCAACACAAGTGAACAACACTTATGGCATCGACGCTTTGGACATGTGAACTTTGGAACACTTTATAAGCTTTCGAAATTAAATTCCATTAAAGGTTTTCTGAAACTCGTTTTTGAAAAGAAAAGTTTTTGTGATTCTTGTCAACGTGGCAAGCTTCCTAAATCTTCATTTAAACCTAAGAAAAGCATTTCTACTAAACGGCCACTAGAGCTATTACATCTAGATTTATTTGGGCCAACTAGAGTTGCTTCCTTAGGAAATGCAAGATATAGACTTGTCATCGTTGATGATTATTCAAGATTTACATGGGTATTTTTATTATGTAATAAAAATGAAGCTTTTGAAAACTTCACAATATTTGTGAAGAAAGTACAAAATCTCATCGGAACCACCATTGTCACTATTCGTAGTGATCATGGGGGTGAATTTGAGAATGAGTCTTTCTCAAATTTTTGTGATGATCTTGGAATTACTCACACGTTTTCTTTCCCTCGCGCACCTCCTCAAAATGGTGTTGTTGAGAGGAAGAATAGAACGCTTGTGGAGTGTGCTCACACTATGCTCGAAGATAGTCAACTTGGTTATCAATTTTGGGCGGAAGCGGTACAAACCGCTTGTTATGTGTTTAATAGAATACTTTTGATGGGCCGGCACCAAACAAACTTGCTATGAATTGTTGTTTGGTAGATTGCCTCAAGTTAAACATTTTCGTGTTTTCGGCGCAAAATGTTTTATTAAAAACACATATGATAATTTGGACAAGTTTGATCCGAGATCGGATGAGGGGATATTTGTTGGGTATTCCTCACGTAGCAAAGCCCACCGGATATACAACAAAAGATCCTCTACGATCGAGGAATCACTTCATGTCTCTTTTAATGAGAATTTTACTACTTCTAGAATTTCAAATGATAATGATTCTATGGATGTTTTATGTGATTCGTTTGAAAATTCTAAGTCTATTGATTCAATTGATTCTATTGATACTAACCCGACTAATGAAGTTGTTGAGAATGTGCCTAGTGATCAAGGTATTCCCAAGCGGCTTCATACCGTCCACGACCATCCCCATGAGCAAGTCATTGGCAATATTCATGATAGTGTCAAGACGAGATCTCAAGTCCACCACTTCGCCAATAGTGCCTTTGCCTCATCAATAGAGCCAAAGAATATAGTTGAAGCTTGCGAAGATAATGCTTGGATCCTTGCCATGGAGGAGGAACTCATTCAATTCGAGAGGAATGAGGTATGGGAGCTTGTACCTTTGCCATCGAAGAACCACACCATCATAGGGACAAAGTGGATCTTCAAGAACAAAACCGACGAATTCCAAGTCGTCGTCCGGAACAAAGCTCGGTTAGTTGCTCAAGGCTATCACCAAGAGGAAGGTATCGATTTCGAAGAATCCTTCGCTCCGGTAGCTAGATTAGAATCAATTAGACTATTATTGTCTTATGCATGCCATAAAAATTTTAAGTTATTTCAAATGGATGTTAAAAGTGCATTTTTAAACGGAGATGTTGTTGAGGAAGTTTACGTTTCTCAACCTCCGGGCTTCATAAATGAAAAATTTCCAAATCATGTTTTTAAACTAAAGAAAGCTCTTTATGGTTTGAGACAAGCTCCTCGAGCTTGGTATGATCGCCTAAAGAATTTTCTTTTGGATTTGAATTTTAAAATGGGCGAAGCCGATTCTACACTTTTTGTTAAGCATGTGAATAATGATATTTTATTAGTTCAAATTTATGTTGATGATATCATTTTCGGTGCTACTAACTTCACTCTTTGCGAAGAGTTTTCTAATGTTATGAAGGAACAATTTGAGATGAGCCACATGGGTGAACTCAAATATTTCTTAGGTCTCCAAATTCGCCAATTGAACGATGCAATCTTCATCCACCAAACGAAGTATACAGTGGAGTTGCTTAAGCGATTTGGAATGGAGAGTGCTTCCGGGAAAAAGACTCCAATGAGCACGACTACGCATCTTGACAAGGATACGGGCGGTAAGGATGTAGACATTCGTCTATATCGAGGTATGATAGGTAGTTTACTTTATCTTACCGCAAGTAGGCCCGATATTATGTTTGCCGTATGCATATGTGCTCGTTATCAGTCTCAACCTAAGGAGTCTCACTTAGTAGTGGTAAAACGTATTTTCCGTTATCTAAGTTATACACTTGATTTTGGATTACTTTATCCAAAATCTAGCACGTATGAGTTAGTCTCATATAGTGATACCGATTATGCGGGATGCAAATCCGACAGGAAAAGTACTAGTGGCACTTGCCATTTTCTAGGAAATTCTCTTGTCTCTTGGTTTTCCAAGAAGCAAAATTCCGTATCACTTTCAACCACCGAGGCGGAATATATTGCCGCCGGTGCCGCTTGTGCCCAGGTTCTTTGGATGAGACACACACTGAAGGATTTTGGTATTCATTGTGATACTAGCCCTATCATGGTGGATAACCAAAGTGCTATCTGTCTTTCAAAGAATCCGGTGCACCATTCCCGATCAAAACACATAGATGTCCGACACCACTTTTTAGATGATCATGTTGCTAAAAAGGACATCATATTAATGTACGTTGAAACCCAAAAGCAAATCGCCGATATTTTCACGAAACCCCTAAAGGAGGACTCCTTTGTGCGGTTGCGTCGAGAATTGGGGATTATGGGTGAATCCGAGATATAGGATTCATATCTCATTCAATTATCTTGCATGCTTTTATATTTCGCGATATTTCGTTCATGCTAGATTTATTGAATTTTTGGGGATTTTATGTGATATGTTTGACGTTTTGCTCGAATTCTCATTTGAACGTCATATTTAAGATTTCAATGTTTTATGGGGTAGTTTAGATGTCTAATGAGAGGGTTAAGATGTTTCATCCAAGTGGTTTTTGAAGAGAACTCATTTATCAACTTTTGGACTCTTCTAGTCGGTTTCAGTTCATTAGTCAACCGACTAGATGCTCATCTAGTCGGTCAGCTTGTGAACTCAGACCGACTAGATCAAGCTTTTAACTTTCTCCTGTCATTGACTTCTTTTAGTCGGTCATAGTACTATTACCGACCGACTAGATTAACAACTAGTCGGTCAGTGATTATACTGTGACCGACTAACTCTAGCCCTAGAAATTTCTGTTTGCCTTTGTTTCGACTTAGTCGGTTCAAGCTCATTGACCGACCAACTAGATCGTAATCTAGTCGGTCAGTGCTTGAACTGTGACCGACTAAGTGCGTTAGGGCAAACGCGTCTTTTCGCATTCTCGACCGACTTAAATCACTTCTATCCGACTAATTTTTGTTTTAGTCGATATTCTAAGTCCCTCCAGCTCGAAAACCCCCTAAACCCGATCGAACCTCTTCGTATTCCCGTCGACTCCGGCCATCTTTCCGGCCATCTCCGCCGCCCGTCGCCGTCGACCACTCCCCTAGGTATCTTCCCCCTTCCTAGATCTCTTTTTCCATCCCTAGGGTTAGTTCTTCATCGTGTTTTCTATTCTAGGGTTTCGAAGTTCACTTTTAGGGTTTGGTGCTTACTTGATCTCAGTTTTTAGGTTTGAGCTAGGGTGTTTGATCTTATCTTCATCGCGTGATTGTACTCGTTGTGCCGAGATCATGGCACGAACGAGAATCCCGATTACATCTTCTGGGGCATCCCCTATGACCGTAGAGGGTGCTACCGCTTCGACCCCTCCCAAGCGTAGGGCCAAGACCACTCGACCCCCCTCTTCGTCTTCAACTCCGTTGAAGAGGAAGAGGACGTCCAAGCCTAAACCTGCCGGCCAATCGTCCAAGCCCAAACCTAAACCTAAAAAGTTTCGCGCACCCACTCCTCCCGGTGAGCGTTCAGATAGTGATTCAGAGGATGATTCTGATGACGAATACACTCCTGAACATCCCGAGAAGGCACCCACTCCATCCCCTCCTCCACCTCCTCCTGTGTCCCGTAAGGCTAAGGGTAAAGCTCCTATGCCAGTCGGCGGTGTAGACATATCGTTGTGCCGCGACGACCCTCAGTGTCTCGCTGCGTACAACCGTATAGAGCACTGCCCACTGCTGTTAGAGCATTACGTTCAGTTTTCTGATTTTCTTGGCCTTGCGGATCTTCTCTCCTATAGTGGCCTATTGGACTATCTTAAATATGACCCCAAGGCGAACCCCCGTCCATATCCTCGCCTGGTCAAATTATTCTATGCCAATCGTGTTCGGGGCCAGTACGATGAGTCTCACTCCATCGAGACTTCTGTTTTGGGGACTCCTATAGTCCTCACGGCAGAAATCTTGGGGGAGTTGATTGGTTGCTCGTCGTGTGGCCTCCTCCCGTCTGACATCTCTGTCGACGATATCTCCTCCTTAGATCAGCGGACCCTAGGCAAAATCTTCCAGGTTATCCCCCCAGCTTTTATAGGAGTCCCTTCCAAATCTGTCAAATCAAATGCTTGGGTGCTTAACCTTATCTTGAAGTCCTGCCTTCTTCCCAAGTATGGATCTTCATCTCTTCCATCTCAGCCATTTTTGAAACTGATATACGCTCTGTTCATGGGTAGCGAGATTAATTGGGCTCGCATTATACTCGATAAGATGGACTCTTTCGAGTGTATACGCAAGACCACTAAATCTGCGCATATCCCATATCCATGTCTCTTGACCTTAGTTTTCCGTCGTTTCGGTGTTCCCCTCCCTCCTGATGATGAGCGTCCTTTGGGTCCTCCTCTGAACGCGACGGCCGTTAAGAAATCTCTTGCGGCGCTTCGTCACGTGCAGAGGTCGACACCTTCTGCATCTCAGGCCCCTCCCTCAGCTGCTTCAGTTCCTCCTCCCTCAGCTGCTGCTGCCCCCACTCCTTCTGCCACATTAGATGATGTCGTACGCCTACTTCGTCGGCACGAGTCACGTTTGGCTCGTACCGAGGAGGTAGTTTGCCGTATGGCTCGTATGATGGGCATTGAGCTTCCTCCTTCCGTGTCTGAGGACGAGGAGATGGACGATGAGGATATTGACGATCTTGTCACTTCCTTGGCTCGTGGCGATGAGGCCACTGCTGCTGCTGCTACCACATCTGCTCCTGGAGATGGCACCTCTTCCGGTGCTCCAGAGACTTCTGTACCAGTAGTTCAGACTTCTGAGGCTGCTGCTGCTCCTGTTGACGACCCTTCTCCTGTCATGCCTGCTGCTACTCCTGTTGAGACCCTAGCTGTTGAGCCCTACGTCGTCGTTTCTACTCCTGCCCCGACGATCCCGTCTGTTGACACGCCTCTCCTCCCAGTAGAGCCTGAGTCCACTCCATCGACTGGACCCATGGAGACTGCTGATCCAGCCACTCCCTCGTGATCGTCAGTATCGAGGATTCTCCACTGCTCATTGGATGATGCATCTTATTGAGAGTATTTTGGGTTAGGATGGAGTTTGAGGGTTATTTTGATGTATTTTGATTTTTATGGATGTCGGTGTTGTATTTTGATGTACTTTGGATGATGCTGATGGTTAGTTGATGTATGATGTATTTACATTTTTGGTTGATATCCATGGTCGTTGGTATTTTGATGTACTCGATGTGATATTTTTTTGGATGTACTCATGATGTTTTTATATATATATACATCGATGTTCTCCTTATTTTATTCGTCGTGCACTTTTACTATTCGTTCAACGCATAAGATATGTGAATTCGTCGCTCGACGCTTGAAAACTTGGTTAAATAGATTATATTTCTATGATTGTATAGAATTGTTTTCCATGCACAAATTTAACCAAGAATATTGAATATTGGAGAGTATGTTCCTTTACTCAATAAATGAAGTAATATTTGGTGTTTTTGATGATTTTAATTTTCACTTTTAGATGATGGACAATTTGGCACACCTTGATTTTATTTTATCGTTTTTCCCTTGGTGTCAATTGGGTCCATCGTCAACATCTACGACTCCCGATGTTGGATTTTAATTTCTCTAGTTGTTGTCGTTGTATGCCCCCCATTTTTGGGATAATGCCAAAGGGGGAGAGATAATGATAATAAATAGGGCAAATGAAAATTTAACTCAATTTCCAAGAATCTAGTTTGATAAGTTAGATTCAGGGGGAGTTAAGATATATAAGGATTTTTAAAATCCGATATTTCAAAAATCGATTCTCTTTATATATCTTACTCGTCTGATTGATGCAATTCATATATATTCATTTTGGACTTAACGCGTCATCAATGCAGGGGGAGTAAGTATTTTTCATTTGAATCATTATTTTTGATTATTATTTATGTTGGTTTGTCATCACCAAAAAGGGGGAGAATGTTGATTATTGGACTCCCCGGATTTGGTTTTGATGATGAGCAAACATAAATAATTCATGAACTAACAATTTGTGAGCGCAGTATTGGAGATCGTCGCCAAATTCACGAGAACAATCAAAGCGACATCTCAAGACTTCTCAAAGCACGTATTCATTGCCTAAAGCTTCGTTGAAGCTCTTGGACCATTTTGGAAGTCATGAAGAATTAATCGAAGCTTTCGAAGACCGTTCATTAAGAATTTATTTATAGTCTTTTAGCTTCGATCTATAGAATGTTAAGCCTTGAGTATATCTTACGATTCTATCTTCATAACGCTCATATCGTAGCTCTAGGATCTTAGTACAAGTTCATTCTAACTTCCTCGAAGCGTCGCGCTTCGATTCGGACTTGTTTGTGCATGTTAGTTGGTACAAGAAGATGTACTGACCGACTAGATGGTGATCTAGTCGGTCAGCAAAGCTTCTTGGACCGACTAGTTTGCTTCCTTAATTTCTTGCACCTTACTGTTTACAGTTAGTCGGTCTACGTTGACTCACCGACCGACTAGTTTGTGAACTAGTCGGCCAGTGATGCTTCTTTGACCGACTAGTTGTGACTTACTGTTCATACTAAATTTCTCCTAAGCTACTGTTTATCGTTAGTCGGTCTAAGAACGTTTGGTGACCGACTAGTTGACAATCTAGTCGGTCAACTTTTGTTCTTGGACCGACTAAGTCAATTTGTATTCAGACTATTTCATTATGCCTCTTAGTCGGTCTACGTTCACTGACTGACCGACTAGTTGTGAAACTAGTCGGTCAGAATGTCTTCTTGGACCGACTAGATTTCTAGGTCTGAATTTCTATCTCTTCTCAGTTCCTCTCTTAGTCGGTCCATGTTGTTTGACTGACCGACTAGTTGATGAACTAGTCGGTCAGTGGTTGTTCTTTGACCGACTAGTTGCCTCAGATTTCTATCCGTTGGGAATTGACCTAACTTGTTTTTATGGGACCCTATAAATACGAACCTAGGTCATTTCTCTCTAGGCTAGAGCTGCCATTAAGAGATTCATTGAGATAGAAAGAGATAGACATTCTCACTCATTTCTAAAGCTCTCTTCCTCACAAGAAATCCATTCTCTCACTTTCTAGATCTAGAATCCATCTTGAGAGAAGCTTGTTCTTGGTGAGCCCTTCAAGCTCTAGCTTGAATCAAGTCTCCAAATCACTCCTAGGCACCTATTGCTGGTCATTTCCTTGGTGCTAGGTCTTGGTGACTTCATCTTCCTCAAATCCCTCCTTGCACCTATTTGGTAAGAAAACTCAAGGTATAGGAATTTGTGGTAAGATTGTTTATTTCATTATAAACTTGTTTATATTGCTTGTTGATTCTCTCGGTTGTGAGAGAAGGTTATGTTCCCGGGTTGTGGGATTCACTATTGCCATTGCATGTATGATTTGATCTTGTGAAGGTTTTTCACAAGATATCATAGTGGAAATCTTGGGTTAGGGTTTCTAACCTAAGTATCCGGAGGGGATCCGGGTGGTTGGGACGTAGGATCACCGGGAACAAGTCGGGGAGACTTGGGTGGATCCGAACCCATTAACATCTCTTGTTAGCATTGTTAATTTTGTTGTTGTCATTAAATTTAAGCTTCCGCAAATTGTTTGGTAGTTGTTTGCACTATAATTTGGAATTATACTCCTTGTTATTTTTAAAGTACTATTCACCCCCCCTCTAGTACTTGTGCTGTAGCTTGTAGGGCATTACAATCCTAACTCGGCCCCGCCTTAATGATCACTAGTAGAAAAAGGATCTTTGGCCACGGACTTTCGGCCACGGCCGACGAATCCGTGTCCGATAGTTGCCTCGTCCGTGGTAGGGAGTCCCTGGCCGAAGAGGCAAATCGGCCATGGAATATTAGCCACGGACGAATCCGGGTCCGATAAGCAATTATCGACCATGGAATAGTCCATGGCAAATGAGTTCTTATCACGGAAAGTCGATGCACAGTAGTCCGTGGTTTTTAACTTTCAGCCACGGACAAATCCATAGCGATAGTTGTCTATCAACCAAGGATTTGTCTGTGGCCGATAATTAAAACCCACAGACTAATTTTCCGTGGGGAGAACTATTCAGCCACGGATGAGTCTGTGGACGATAAGAAATATCGATCATGGGTTTGCTCGTGGCTAATAGTCAGTGGCCATGTATTAAAACCCTACATTGGGGGAGCCCATGAGTGCTTACCTATACGCAAAATTTCCCTCCCTCCTCAAATTTTTCCTCGCGATCTCTCAATTCCCTCACTCTCAGATATTCTCGCCAGCGCCGTCGATCACCGCAGTTGTCGTCAACCACCGTAGTAGGTAACGGCCGCCCGCCCGCCCTCTCTCATTCCCTCCCTCCCTCTCCCGCTTTCTTAACCCCTTAAAGAGTGCTAGAGAGAGGTATGGGGAGGAGGGGGCGGCGGCAGGGAGGAGGGGGCGGCGGCCCCTGCCGTTGCCCATGCTCCCCACTCCCTCCCCAGGGGCCGCCGCCCCTGTCGCTGCCCATGCTCCCCACTCCCTCCCCAGGGGCCGCCGCCCCTGCTACCCCCCTCCCTCCCCCTCCAGCCGCCAACGCCCCTGCTACCCCTCTCATCCTTCTGATTAATCGGAAGGAGGAGAGGGGTAGCAGGGGCGGCGGTGGGTGACGCCCACCCCTCCCCCTCACGTACCCTCCCACTCCCTCACCCTCCCACTCCCACTCCCACTCCCTCCCTCTCCTCCTCCCCCTCACCCTCACAACCCCCCCTAATCACCATCCCTCTGCTGTCGACCTCTCCACATCATCATCCCCCTTCATGTCCCTCCCCCTCACCGTAAACTCCCCCTACCCTCCCTGCCCCTCCCCCTCACGCTACAATCCCCTCCCCTCCCCTCCATGCCCCTCCCTATCTTCTGAGTAAGAAGGATGCGAAGCCACGGCTGATACGATGGATTCTCCTCTTTTAAGAGTTTGATATAAAGATCAAGGACAAGAAGGGGCAGAAGATGTGGTGGCAGATCATCTATCAAGATTAATCCGTAGGCATGGAGATGATAGCTTACCAATTGATGACTCGTTCACCGGAGAGCAATTGTTCATTGCAGCTTCTTCCGAACCACCTTGGTATGCCGACATAGTGAATTACTTTGTGAGCGGGATCTTACCCATGGAATGGTAACCTACCAACGGAGGGAATTCATCCATGATGCCAAGCATTACTTCTATGATGATCCATATTTATATAAGACATGTACCGATGGGATTATACGATGTTGCATCCCGAAAAAAGAGACTAGATCTATCATCTCACACTATCACGACCAACCTTGTGGCGGGCATACTGCAGTCACTAAGACTACGATAAAGATTCTCCAATGTAGTTTTTTATTGGCCTACCATATTCAAAGACACAAACTGCTTCATTAGGGCATGTGACAGGTCAGAGAACGGGCAACATTACAAGGAAGAATAAGCTGCCTTTGAATAACATCCTAGATATCGAGTTATTTGACTGCTGAGGAGTCGACTTTATGTGCCCCTTCCTGTCGAGCCACGGTAACAAGTACATTTTGGTGGCAGTAGAATACGTCTCAAAGTGGATGGAATCTATAGCCACTCCGACAAACGATGCGAGGGTGGTAGTGATGTACTCCGAATTTAACTCTGAAAACGCACCGCTAGTGCACGGTGTCAAAGATTTATAATATAGAAAGATATCGATCCCATAAGGATGCAGTTGATTTAAGGTCTTGGGTTTATTCAAAGTCTTGAAACAAATTAGTTGTGGGAGTTTCTAAAGGTTATCACACGTATCTCTTATCTCAAATTAACAATATAATAAAAACTAGGGCAATAGAAGTCACCACTAGGATCGTCGGATGTCGATGCTAGGTTATAATTTATACGTTTAATTGGTTTTTATTGGGAGAGATTGTCGCATCTAGAATGTGGAATTCATGGCCAACTATCATTGTACCACTCATCTAACGTATCACGTACTCAGCCCCACCATCGTGGAATGCCTTGCACGCGATCCGTGCATTACAAACGACAAATATTCTCAATCTCTACTCACGCCACCATCGTGGGTTAGATCTTCGATCTGTGATTTGATGGCTCTCATTGATGCTACTAACGTAGATCACCAATTAGTAATATAGGACGCATGTGAATACCATCAAAATGCCTGCCAGTATCATGGATCACGAACCCTAATTGAATTCACTAATGAGCCTAATTAACTTCATATGATAGTATGGCTAGGATGTGTGCTGATTGAACCGGAAAACGCACAAAGGAGGTGCGCCTTCCACTCCCAAGTGTATAAGCATCAATGCAATATAAAATTTATAACCGGTGAGACCGGGTCGGATCACGGGGACAAGTCGCTCTACACTCACAAGTTTGATCGATAAAGAACGGTAAAGCATAATACAACCATCGCACTAATTGAATGGTAGTGGGAAAATGTGTGGTGAATCTACAATCCTAAACATAAGATAGCTAGGGTTAGAGAACCAAATAAGGAGTTAGGATGGCTAGGAGGAGAGCATGGGTTGTAGGTTCACTAAGGTTGGTATTAATCAAGCACAAATGACCCACATATAACTCAATTGGGCCTCCGGCTATGACATGCTCAATCGGAATATTTAGCATTCATGAACACAACAATTTGCAATAAGTATGGATGCATCATCATGGCACTAATCAAAATAGGAACATAAGCTTTTCTCAAAGTGTGCCCTCTTAGGACTTAACCAATAAAAATGTGCCCTAATGATTCATCCAACATATACATGGAAATAGGCAATAGGCATGTAGAACTAAGATTAACAACCAACCATCATGAATCATAATCCAAGCATTTAACACTACCCAATCATCATGAAAAAGATGGAATCTTTATACAAAAATATCTTCTCAAGTTCAATACAAAAGAGGAATGGCCAAAATACAAAAGAGATAGGAAAGCTTTCACCCAAGATGTCTCCCAAATGAGCCCTTGCCTCCACCTATTTGCTCCTCCTCCAAGCTTCTAACCTTCCCCATGGCCTCCAAGCCCTAGAATTTTAGCTAGGAAAAAGATTGGGGCTGAAAAACAGCCCCAAATTTGGCTACAAACCCATTTCCAGCGTTTCGGGTCTGCAACTAGGCAATCATGTTGAATCTCTGCCCCAAAACCCGCTCAAACCCACTAATAACCCTTCTACAGCTATGCGAGTCGGGTGCTGGGTGCGCCCGCATCATGGGGCAGAGGCACGCGCTCTGTGCATGCCGCGCTCTCTTCTTACGCGTGCGGGGCCGGGTCGGTGAACCCGGCCCGCGAGCCGCCCGCCAGTTCAGCCTGCTGAACTGAGGGCGGGCCGGCCATTGGGTTGGCCCGTGGGCCTTCTTCTATTATATATATATATATATATATATATATATATATATATATATATATATATATATATATATATATATATCTTTAATTTCCAGAATATCCTCTCAAGCCTCCAAAATTCCCAAAAAATAACTCCAAGCTTCAAACAATCCTGGGAAAATTCCAGAAAATCCAGAAAATTCCTAAAAGTACCTGAAAAATAAGAGAAGTAAAGATTAGTCCATAAAATGCATTTTATGTATAAAATAAGAATAGGCTTTAATAATTCAAATACGCACGTATCAAAGCCAATATAATCATGATATACACAAAAAATGCCCAGAAATGGGGGGATATGCAATTTATACCCCGAATCACACCCCCAACTAGCCTATTGTTAGTCCCTAGAAAAACAAGGATATATTCGGATTCACCATATAGCACACATCAAATTTCACAATATTCATAGTACATGGAAATTTTCAACATAATCTCAATTTCAATATACCAACTCATAAAAGAGAGCAAATCCAAGAGCAATATTTCAATATGGCTCAAACCAACAAAGCACAAGCAAAGTTTGCATTCATTGAGAATAAAACATAAGCGTGTCATAGTATCACAATCTTCAAGAACTTGGCCAAACACAACACTTAGCTTTCATAATTCATGGAAGTTTGATATGTGGATCATGTTTATTCATGTTTTTTTATTTTTAAGAAACTTAGGATGACCCATGTAACGAGGATTCGGTCAATGACTCCCAAATGAGAAGATTTTGGGGCATTGTGCCAAAAAGGACACCGCGAACCTAATAACTCGAATCATCTAAGATTCACTTATTTTTCTCTCGTGCACTCTCCTAAATCCTATCTTTCGACATGAATTTCCAATGTTTCATGAGGACCCGGCTACTTGACAAAACTAGAAGAAGATGCACTTATTCTTTTTTTCTTTTTTATTCTTTTCTTTTCTTTTTTTATCCAACACACCAATCAACCACTCCTCAAGCATAAACCAAGCATATATCCAAGGCCAAATCCTATCAAATTGAAAACCAATCTACACTAATGACTTAATCCAACTCGTGCATCACAAAGTTTGCACAAAACTAATTCAAACCACATCGAAGACAAAATTCATCGAATTATACACTATTTTTATGAATATCATATTAAAATTGATTCCATGAAGAAAAATCGATAAAATGCATACTAATCACAATTTAGGAGTTTGAACATAAGATTTGAATCCAAATGTATGCATGAATATGAAACATGTAACAGATTAAGCATAAAGCTAGCGGCGTAGGGACGAGGAGGAAAAATACGATGTGCAATAAAGAGCAATGGGTGATGGCAAAATGGAGGTATCTCTAAAAAAATTTAGGCTAAAATCAAAATTCTAACCATCCTAAAGATTCTAACACTCTCCCCCCAACTTAAAATAAACATTGTCCTCAATGTTGGGAGAGTATTAGATCTCACAAAAGATCCTAGAACAAAAGCATATATAAAAAAGAAAGGAAAAACATGCTACTAAAGCAAATAAAACTAAAACACTAATTTTATTTATCTACACTAATGGATAGAAATCACCGTGATCGAAGGGCGGAGCTCAGATGTATAACTGTGGAGGTAGTTGATCCATCAGCTCCTTTCGCTCCTCCGCCAGCTGCTTTGGAGCTAGGCCTCCACTGGCCTCCTTGGATTCCAGTAATGCAACTCCAAGCGTCCCTTTTGGATAACATGTGTCATATGGGAGACGAGCTGCATCAATCCAATCTGTGTACTCATGCCCTGCAACAAAAGCATTCCAAAATGGGTCGTCAGAAAAAGAATTTAAATGTAAACGATAACAATTTGAATCAAAAATGTGCGAAAGTGCAAATTGGGACTCAGAAATGCAATGCATGATATGGTGGAAACTTCCCTGAATATTGGCGCTAGGATGTGGTTGATGCACGATCTCAGGAGGAGAGGGAACTGGCTGCAAAGACAAATCTAGAGAAAAAGAAAACTCGGGCTCGATATAAATCATTTCGCATTCGCCTTCGCTCTCCTCATCCTTGCTGTCAAGAAGTGTAGGCTTTGCAGTCTTCCCCATGATGTCCTGAAGATCATCATGGATGATGGCCTGGTGTGCATCCCGAGGCGAAGGGTATATGACCTGCTGCATTGAAGTAGGAGGAAGGTCTGGCTCGGGCTCCGTCATGGTATGTAAACTGACTCCCTCACACATATCATCCTCATCATCATCAAAGAAAGCTCTCTCAGCAGTCCGTCCCATGCACTCATACACATCAAAATGAGATATGACGTAGATGGAAAACAAGAATCCGGCTCTCCAAAATCATCAATCCCGCTCGTGCCTTCACATGCCCCCACCTCAACATCACCACCAACAAAGAAATGCATCGTGTCATCAACATGGTCGACACGCACCCTATCATCCATCTCCTCTTACTCCTCAAGATGTGGACATTCAGCTCCTCTACTTGGCCCCAATGCACCCCATCATCATGTTCTTCTTGTTCTTCGATAGGGTCACATTGGAATGAGCCCACAGCTGGCTCATCAGGCTGGTCCTAAACCTGTTGGACTGCGTCCTCATACTCTGCAAGGTCCCTCAGGCAACACCATGAATCCTCGGTCGAATAATCAAAGAATTCTCCACCGCAACTCATCTACACGAAGTCTCGCCTAGATGGTAGTAACCCCGTATAAAATATCTGTAGGAGATGGTCCTCGTGGAAACAATGACGTGGGCATGCAAACATCAAATCACTGAACCTCTGCCAAGCCTGATGGTATGCCTCTCCATCAGCTTGGGTAAAGCTTGCTATATGCTGCTCCATGGCATGCCGCCCATGTACATGCTCCAAGAAAATAGGCAAAAACCCTCAGAGAAACTCAGCCTGAAATGACAACCAAGTAAAATGTGAGTCGAGAGACAATGAATCAAATCACAATCGAGCATTATCTTGCAAAGAATAGGGGAAGAATCTAAAATATATGCAATCATCACAAATGTTCCCACCAAGACAAGAATACATCCATTCTTCAAACTTTTTCATATATAAATGAGGGTTCTCCCACTCCGAACCATGAAAGAAAGGTGGAGGCGGGATATCCTCCAAGTCAATGCATGAAATGTTTGAAGGTGGTGCCATTTTAAAAAAAATTTTATTAAGAAAATGAAAATTAACAACCAAAAGACTCAATAAGTGGAAGAAAAAAATAAAATTAAAAAAATGGAAAGACACAACATTAAGAGATAGAAGTATCACTTCAAATCTTCCTAAATCAATCAAAAAAATGCAAATAATAGAAACAGTTGTCCCCGGCAACGGCGCCAATTGATTGAACCAAAAAACGCACAAAGGAAGTGCACCTTCCACTCCCAAATGTAGGAGCGTCAATACAATAAAAGATTTATAACCGGTGAGACCGGGTCGGATCACGGGGACAAGTCGCTCTACACTCGCAAGTTTGATCGATAAAGAACGGTAAAGCATGATACAACCATCGCACTAATTGAATGGTAGTGGGAAAATGTGTGGTGAATCTACAATCCTTAACATAAGATAGCTAGGGTTAGAGAACCAAATAGGGAGTTAGGATGGCTAGGAGGAGAGCATGGGTTGTAGGTTCACTAAGGTTGGTATAATCAAGCACAAATGACCCACATATAACTCAATTGGGCTTCCGGCTATGGCATGCTCAATCGGAATATTTGGCATTTATGACCACAACAATTTGCAATAAGTATGGATGCATCATTATGGCACAAATCAAAATAGGAACATGAGCTTTTCTCAAAGTGAGCCATCTTGGGACTTGACCAATAAAAATGTGCCCTAATGATTCATCCAACATATACATGGAAATAGGTAAGAGGCATATAGAATTAAGATCAACAACCAACCATCATGAATCACAACCCAAGCATTTAACATTACTCAATCATCATGAAAAAGATGGAATCTTTATACAAAAATATCTTCTCAAGTTCAATACAAAAGAGGAATGGCAAAAATACAAAAGAGCGAGGAAAGCTTTCACCCAAGATGTCTCCCAAATGAGCCCTGCCTCCACCTATTTGTTCCTCCTCCAAGCTTCTAACCTCCCTCATGGCCTCCAAGCCCTAGAATTTTAGCTAGGAAAAATATTGAGGCTGGAAAACAGCCCCAAATTAGGTTAAAACCCCATTTCCATTGTTTCGTGTTTGAAACTACGCAATCGGGTTGAATCTCTGCCCCAAAACCCGCTCAAACCCACTAATAACCATTCTACAGCTATGCGGGTCGGGCGTGCCCGCGACCCACGGGCGCTGGGCGCGCCTGCAACATGGGGCGGGGGCACGCGCGGGGTAGGGGCACGTGCGGGTTGCACGCCCTGCCGCGTGCCCCGCTCTCTTCTTGCGCGCGCGGGGCTGGGTCGGTGAACCCCGCCCACGAGCCGCCTGCATCAGTGGGCGGCCAGTTCAGCCCGCTGAACTAAGGGCGGGACGGCCGTTGGGCCGGCCCGCGGGCCTTCTTCTAGTATATATATATATATATATTTCTTTTTTTAATTTCCAGAATAGCCTCTCATGCCTCCAAAATTCCCAAAAAATAGCTCCAAGCTTCAAAAAATCCTGGGAAAATTCTAGAAAATCCAGAAAATTCCTAGAAGTACCTGAAAAATAAGAGAAGTAAAGATTAGTCCATAAAACATATTTTATGTATAAAATAAGATAGGATTTAATAATTCACAATATCACGAATACGCACGTATCAAAGCCAATATAATCATGATATGCACATAAAATGCCCAGAAATGGGGGGATATGCAATTTGTACCCCGAATTATGTGCCACTATCGTGGATTATAAATCCTGAATAAGATCTCCTACAAACTTGGCTGTATCAATCAAATCACATCCCTTTTATACCAAAACAACGTAAAAATTGTTACTTTACATCTAAATCCTAAGATCATAATGCTTATCCATTAGCCCTAGAAAAGACTACTCGTTATTCATAGAAATATCAATAAAAACAATAACAATAGCCATTATACTCAACATCACACGAGTAAACATCAAAACTAATAAAGAGAGACGAGAGGTCATTACCAAATTGATAGAGATGAAGAACTAAAGTCCAGAAAATTAAGATCCAAAATATTCCAATACAAAGCAAATAAAAATCCAAGAAAAACAATAGCGACGTCACTCAAATATCTCTAAAACTAAAACTAGAATAATAAAACTCTGCTCTCTAAACCTATTGTAGAAAATAGGTTTAAGTACAAGAGGGTTGGACCCCACAAAATTTTCGAAAAAGGCCCAACTCGGCCCAATGAAAAACTGGCTATGTCGCCCTACTCAGTCGAGTAGCTCTGCCGGTCGGTCCAAGTTAGGTCTCCACCGCCGCAAACTTCGTGTTGGACTCAGCTATAGAATATGGGTGCTCGGACTGAGTAGGTGTCCTACTCGGTCAAGCTACAGGGAGTCGCTGCTAGGCTCAAAAATGTCGTTCTATCTTCAGTTGGACTCGGTCGAGTAGCTCGTCTGCTCGGTCGAGCGGCAGATGATTGGAAAGGCTTCGAAATCATCGTTCTGTTTTGCATTCAGCTCGGTCAAGTTGCTTGTCTACTCGGTCGAGCTGCTTCTTCGCCTTTGCTCGGTGGCTAAGTGTTTGGAGTTGTATTACTGCCGTCGAGTGTGCCGACCGAGTGGTTGCTCTGCTCAGTCCGAGTGGTGCAATAGTCTCAAGCAATGAAGCTTCTCTTTTGGGTGCAGCTGCTCGGCCCGAGTGGACAACGCCACTCAGTCGAGCTGACTAGAAATCTGAACTTTAAGCTCTCGTTCTCCTTCTTCTCTATTCTTCTACTCAAATCTTCTTCTCCACCTCGTCAAGCACTTAGTAGACCTTGCCATTGATGCTCCGGCTAGCTCGGATGTGTCCATTGTAAAGTCCCTGGCTATGAGGAAAATATTAGAAGGGGGGTTGAATAGTGTTTATGTAATTTAAAAAGACAGTTACACCAAATTAAATTCCTAACCAACAAAAAGTGCGGAATAGAAATAAACCCAAAATGAAACAAATGCAAATGCAAGGATGTTTCAAGGGTTCGGATTACCCAAGTCACTTCCCGACTTGTTCCCGGTAATCCTACATCCCTTCCACCCAGTAAACAACCGGATACTCAAGTTAGAACCCTAACTTGAGGTTTCCTTAAAACCCACTTGGAGCAACCCTACAAATGAAGTCGAAAATACAATCGATTGACCTTGACTTCCACAACTTGGGAGCAAGTAAACCACTCTCACAAACCGAGAGTAAATCAAATAACTAAAGTTATGAAATATGAAATTGAGCAACACTTACAATCACATATGCCTTGAAGTAGAACTTGAAGGAGAAGTGTGTTGTGTGTTGAAAGACTCTCTTGGAAGAGAGGAAAGCCCTTTCTCTTGATTGCACCAAATGCCTAGAAGATTTCTCTTTGGTTCTAGGTTGGAGAGCAAGAGATTTAAGATTGGAATTCTGGGGCTTTAGGATTTGAGAGCATTGATCTTGAGAGAAAGAAAGCTTGAATGATTTAGCAACTTGGTAATCAAAGAGTCTAGCCTCTCAATGGAACAGTAGAGGCTCCTTTTATAGGTTTCTCAAACCCTTCTAACTGAATCGACAAAAACCCCTTTGAAATCCGTGAGAAAAAACTCAACGGATAGAATCTGCGCCCGAGACAGTCGACTATTGAACAACACACAGTCGACTGCTGCATAGTGACAGAGGGTATGTGAGAATTCATAACGTAACTTACCACGTGGACAGTCGCCTGATGAGGCAAAGACAGTCGACTTTTAAACCAACAGGCGACTGTAAATCCTACTACAGACGACTGGCCGAAAGCAGGATAAGTTGAGGAACTCTGAGAAAGGTCAGGGGATACAGCCATATAGGACATGCGACTTATGAAGAGAGGACAGTCGACTGTTAATCTAAACAGGCGACTGTAATTCCTTCTACAGACGACTGTCAAGACCCTGGCATTATCCAGAGAGTTGAGTCATCAAAGAAGCTCAAAGACATACGACTGTTGCAGCATTGACATTCGACTGTTCCATTGGACAGTCGACTGTAAATCCAACAATAGTCGACTGGCCAGATTAAACAGAGAAATAGAATTTGGGCAAAAGATAGACATGCGACTAATTAACAAAACACAGTCGACTGTCACTTGGACAGGCGCCTGTGAATCGTTCATAAGTCACCTGTGAGATTAAAGCTAAGAAGCCCAAAAACTAGACTGAAAAAGTTTGTGCATAACAGGCGACTGTAGAATAAAATACAGTCGACTGTTTTGAGACAGGCGACTGTAAAACTTCAGCAGTCGACTGTTAAAAACATGACATGCATAATCTAGATAGAAATGAATTGGAGTCCAAGGAAGGTTGTTCTAATGATATCCTAAGACTGAAATGAAGATGCGTGTGTGCTCCAATAAAGTTCTACTTCTAAGCTACATACTAGAAGAGAAACAAGAAAGTTACATTTGACGAACTCTCTCTTCTATCCAATGCATGAGCTTGAAGTCTTCTAGGAGCTTCAATCACCATCTACGATCATCCAATCCATTTCCTTTGCTTTCAATGATCTTTGAGTATCATCCATTGCAAATGTATCTTCATGACATGCATGGGCAATGGATTTACTGCACATATGGGATTGGTCACAAGTATTTATATTTGCTCATCATTAACACCAAATAGGGAGAAGTCCAATACTCAACTTTATCCACCCTTTTGATGATGACAAACAAACATAAACAAAAAGATAAATAATTAATCTTAAAGAAAACTTACTCACCCTACATAGATGTCAATCAAGTTAGTCAAGAAATATTAAGGTATCTACATATCAAATGAAGCAAATGAGCAAGATATGCATGAATGAAATGAATCCTTGAAATCTAGGATTTAAAATCCATATTCATTATATCTTACTCCCACTGAATCTAAGGCAACTTCAATCTTAGATTCAAGTGTAATTAGAATTTACTTAGCACATTCATTATGAATCTGTTTATTTCTCTCCCCCTATGGCATTATCCAAAAGGTGGGAGTAAAATAACAATAACAATCGTGCTAAATAAGAACTGGCAACAGTTACAAGAGTCTAAAGATGTGTAAATCAAAAACTCATAAACCACATTAAACACGTAGCTGATAAGAGGAATGGGAGTCTAATATCAACATGTAAAAAACTCGAAGGGAAAAACTATCGGCTCAAATAACATCACATATAGAATATAACATACATAGATTTCACAACAGTCACACAGATATGATTAACAATTATACTATGTGTGAAACTGAACGAATAAACTGCATGTTCATATATATATATAAGATCACATGGGTACAAAATACATGAACAACACCATGTGCATCAAAACGAACAAAATACATCATTTATCCATACACCATCACTACAAAAAATAATCATCATACATTCAACATAGAATGACTCAACCCTAACCAAAACAATCAAAAAGGATCCTAGTCTAAAAACAGCAACAGCAGCTCAGTCAATGTGGATGGCTGATGGATCTGAGGGACGACCAGACTGGCGAAACATCAGTCTGGCGGAACGACGGGTAGGGCAAGCTCGAGCCTTCTTCTTGGATGACGACGCACCCGCGGCAGAGGTTTCTGCAAGAGCATGAACGGGGGTCTGGACCTCAGAAGGCACAGGCACAGAGCCTAGAGGAGGGGAGACATCAACATGAGCATGATCCTCAGACGGAGGGAACAAGGCCTGAAGTTCGCAGGAATGGGGAACCTATGAAGCACGAAACACTTGTACTGAAGCTCGAGAAGGAGAGTGAGATTCTGATCCATAGAGGCAGCAATGTTCTCGATCGAAGTGACACAGTCACACAGTTGAGCGAGAAGGAAATCCTCTAGAGGTACTAACGGAGGTGTATGGGAAGGTTGATCGGCTGGCTGAGAAGAGGGTTCAACGACATTTGCTGAGGGTATAGGGTTACCAACCAGGATATCCAAGAACTCCCCAGACGATGGAGGCCAAGAGGATAGCTGCTCAGTAGGTGGAGGAGAGGGTTCAGCGAGGAAGATGTACAATGTTTCTCCTGACGACGAAGGACCAGTAAGATCCATGAAATACGAGTGACAGAAACTAGGTCAAGCAAGTGACGATAACGAATGGGGAAGATACCTTGGACTTGTCGATCGACTGACGAGAGTCAATCGAGGAACCAATCGAAGGAGGGAGACAGCGTTTCGGCTTGAAGGAGAGATCAGCGAGAAGAGATGATGGAAAATGTCGGCGGAGAGATCGACTGAGAGTTCGAATCAGAGGAGACGAATGAATGTGTCAATCGGATGAGAGAGAAACTGATCGGTCGAATCGAAGGATCTCGGTCATATATCTAAGGGGCAAATAAATCTGGGCCGTTGGATCGATAAATCGACGGCTCAGATCAAAATATCGAACCGCCACATTAGGAGACAGTCGACTGGTTGAAATAATAAGAGATGAGCTTAAGTTGACAGATAGTCGACTGTTGGGTAACATACAGTTGCCTGTCCATGAGACAGTCAACTATACTATACGCATCAGTCGACTGACTGAGAAACAATAAAATCAATGATAAAAACAGAGACTACTGACGAAATGGACAGGCGTCTGATGACAAAAATACAGTCGCCTATTGATCCAACAGTCGACTGTAAAGTCGTCATCAGTCGCTTGGGCGAAAGATACAGTCTGCTGAAAGAGAAGATAGAGTAGGGCAGTTGACTGTCGAAGAAAAGACAGTCGTCTGTCCTAATCCAAAAATGAACAGCGAGGTTAAAATCCAGAGGATATGCACAACTCACCCTAGGACCTATACTCTAACACAAACTCATCTTAAAATCAATATCAAAAGATAAATCATTTATTACACAAATCTCTTAAGACAATCTGAAAACTCATGAAAACAACAAAATCTCAATAGCCTTTCTTAAAACCAATATATGATATATCAAATGAAGAGAGGCAACATGATGATATGAGTTCAAAAGATGATATAACAAGTAAGTTGAACTCCTAAATCTCAGATTCACCAATAATCCCTAAATCTCCACGTAACCTCACAAAAGAATCTTCTTTAAGAGGTTTAGTAAAGATGTCGGTGATTTGTTTTTGGGTTTCAATGCACTCTAAGATGATGTCCTTCTTAGCTACATGATCATTGATAAAGTGGTGTCTCACATCTATGTGTTTGGTACGGGAGTGATGTACCGGATTCTTGGAAAGACATATAGCACTTTGGTTATCAACCATGATAGGGCAAGTATCACAATTAACACCATAGTCCTTTAGAGTGTGTCTCATCCAAAGAACTTGTGCATATGCAAGACCTGCGGTAATATATTTCACTTCAGTCGTGGACAATGAGACCAAGTTCTGTTTCTTGGAGAACCAAGAAACAAGGGAATTTCCTAGGAAATGGCAAGTGCCACTAGTACTCTTCCTATCGGATTTGCATCCGACAAAGTCGGCATCACTATATGAGATTAACTCATATGTGCTAGACTTAGGGTAAAGTAACCCATAATCTAGTGAATGATTGAGATAACGAAAGATTCGTTTAACCGCAATCAAGTGTGACTCCTTAGGTCTAGCTTGATATCTAGCACACAAGTATACGGAAAACATGATATTGGGCATACTAGTAGTTAAATAGAGTAAGTTACCAATAATACCTTGATACAGACGAACGTCCACATCTTTTCCGTTCTCATTCTTGTGTAGATGGGCTGTCGTACTCATGGAAGTCCTTTTGCTTGAAGACGATTCCATCCCGAATCGCTTAATTAGCTCCCCGGTGTACTTGGTTTGATGTATGAACGTCGCTGATTCGGGATATAAATTGCATATTCCCCCCCATTTCTGGGCATTTTATGTGTATATCATGTTATTTTGGCTTTAATACGGGCGTATCTGTGATATTGTGAAATATTGAAGCTTATTCGTATTTTATACATAAAATGTGTTTTCATGGACTAATTTTTGCTCCCCATATTTTTCAGGTACTTCTGGGATTTTTCTGGATTTTGTGAAATTTTTCCAGATTTTTTTGGATCTCCTACCTATTTTGGGGATTATTTGGGGCAAAGATGGCATTTCTGTAAATTTCGGAAAAGAAAAAACACAAAAAAATAAATAAAAACAGTTTTTGGGCGGTCCGCTGGCCGGCCCAACTTTGCGGCCCGCACTCGCTGCGGGCCGCTGTGCAGTGTTATTAGAAAAAAAATTATTAAAAAAACAAATGGGCCAGCGGCCCGCTTCAAAAATCAAAGCGGGCTTCGCCCCGCTTCGAAAAATCGAAGCGGGCTCCGGCCCGCTCCGCATGCTGCAGCGCGCACTTAAATGCAGCGGCGGGTCGGGCGCGATTTAGCCCGACTCGCGTGGCTGTAATAGAGGGGGGAGTGCGAATTTTGGGGCAGTTTTTGGCTGTTGTCGATTTTACTTGCTGTTTTTGCTTTTTTAGGGCTTGGAGGGGAGTCTTCTTCCCCAAAGGCTAGGGAGGAGCTTGGAGGCCATTGGATGGTGAAGAATCTTGGTGGAGGAGCAAATTGGAAGAGGCTAGGGCTCATTTGATGAAAGCTTGGGTGAAAATTTTCCTCTTCCTCTTTGTATTTTGATATCTCCCTATTGTAATGAATTTGGGTTAATATGTGAATGAGAATTCCATCCCTTGTTTCATGATGATAGAGTAGTATTGAATGGTTTGGGTTGTGATTCATTGGGTTGGATGTTAATTCTTGCCCTAATTTCTTCTTGCCTATTTCAATGTTAATGTTGGATGTAACATTAGGGTTAATTTCATTGGTAAAGACCCGAAAGGGCACAATTCGAGATGAATCCATGTTCCTAATTTGATTAGTGCCATGATGATGCATCCCTCCTTTTAGCAAATTATTATGTTCATGAAAGCTAAACTTTCCGATTAAGCTTGCCATAGCCGGAGGCCTAATTGAAGTATATGTGGATAATTTGAGCTTGATTAACACCAACATTAGTGAACCTACAACCCATTCTCCTCGCCTAGCTATCCTAAATCCCCTTTGGCTCTCCAACCCTACCCACTTAGGTTAGAATTTTAGTTTCACCACGATTTTCACACACTTTCCATCCACGTTAGCGAGGTGGTTGTAAACACTTTATTTTTTCTTTATCGATCAGATTTTGTGAATATAGAACGACTTGTCCCTGTGATCTGACCCGGTACTCACCGGTTATTTTTATTGCATTGACACTCCGACGCTTGGGAGTGGAAGGCGTGCCTCGTGCGCGTCCTTCCACAGTCAACCAATTGGCGCCGTTGCCGGGGACAACGGTTTCTATTATTAGCATTTTTGATTGATTTTGAAAGCTTTAATGTGATACTTCTATCTCTTAGTGTGTGTCTTTAAATTTTATTTATTTTCCACTTATTGAGTCGTTTGGTTGTTTATTTTCATTTTTTTGTGAAATTTTTTTAACAACATGACATCATCTTCAGATTTTTCCGACGTTGATTTGGAGGATATCCCACTTCCACCATACTTTCATGGCTCGGAGTGGGAGAACCCTTATTTACATATTAAAAAATTTGAAGAATGGATGTATTCATGTCTTGGTGGGAATATTCATGATGATTGCATATACTTTAGATTTTTTCCCTCTTCTTTACAAGATGATGCTAGATTGTGGTTTGATTCATTGTCTCTTGACTCACATTTTACTTGGTTGTCATTTCAGGCTGAATTTCTCCGAGTGTTTTTGCATATCTTTTTGGAGCAGGTACAGGGGCGGTAGGCCATGGAGCATATATCGAGCTTTATCCAGGCTGAGTGGGAGGCCTACCATCAGGCTTGGTAGAGGTTCACTGATTTGGTGCTTGCGTGCCCACACCAGAGCTTTCACGTGGATCATCTTCTGTAGATCTTCTACACAGGGTTATCGCCATCTGGGCGGGATTTTGTGCAAATGAGTTATGGTGGGGAGTTCTTTGATTATTCGACCGAGGATTCATGGTGTTACCTGGGGGACCTGGCAGAGTATGAGGACACGGTCCGGCAGGTCCAGGACCAGCCTGAGGAGCCAGCTGAGGGCTCATTCCATTGCGGCCCTACGGAGGAACAAGCAGAACATGATGATGGGGCACAGTGGAGCCAAGTAGAGGAAGCTGAATGTCCATATTTTGAGGAGTCAGAGGAGATGGATGATGGAGTGCGTGTCGACCACGATGGTGACACGATGCATTTTCACTGTGAGGTTGAGGATGAAGCGGATGTGCATGATGGCCAAGAGCAGATTGAGGACACCATAGAGCCTGAGCCACAGTCCACTTCAGAGTTAGCTTCGCAGGTCGAGGCGGTTGAGTACTTTGGGAGGACGACTGAGATGAACTATTTCTGGGATGGCGAGGATGATGTGTGCTTGGATTTGCCCAAGACGAGTCTACCTCCAGTCCTGCCACAGATGTCACTTCCCTCGCCTCAGGATGCACACTTGCCAGTCATCGAGGAGATTTTTCAGTGTAATACCCCGTTTCCATATGTACGCGTATTTATACGTATTTTGGCGTAAATGCGTATTGGGAGTATTCTCGTATTTTTTTCTGTAAATATTTTGGTGTAGGAATTATTTTTAAAAGATTTTAAACTCATCTTTTGAATTTAGTAAATAGGAGTATTTGGATGAATACGTGTATTTATGGTGTATATGGTATTTCTACATGTATTTTTATTTTTGCAAAATACAAATTCCAAAATTGTTTTACCATGACACCTTAGCTTATTAGGTGTCATCTTGCTAATTAAGAAGGAGACACATGGCTTAGACTTTGACTAAATGAAAGGATGAGAGGGTTTTAGGGAGACCTAAAATCTAGGCAAAGAAAAAACAAAAAAACAAGAAAATCCAATATTCTCTCACTCTCTCTCTCCTTCCCAATTCTGGCCAAAATTTTGTCTCCCCCTCTTTCACTCATTTGCTTCATTTTTCTCTCCACCAAGAACTCTTCCAAGCACCCCTCTCATTCCTCATCATTCCTCCATCAAAATTCATCTCAAAATTCATCCCAAATACATCTTTAGAAGCCAATTTGGAGCTTGAAGATAAGAGATTGAAGAAGGAGGCCCAAGAATTCTTCAAGGACTAAGAAGGGCCAAAGAAATTTTGGAGGACTTTGGAGGTAGAAATTCCTTTCACTTAGGTAGAATTTAGTTTTTGGACAAGGAAAATTGAGTTAACTTTTTCATGCTGAAATTTGATCCAGAAAAACTGAAACTTTGACTAAGTGCTGGGGTTAATTGGCTAATGGGAATGCTTTAGAAATTTTATATGTTGGGTATCTCATTGTTATGAAGATTTTGATCATTTTTCCAAATTATAGCTGTATGATTTTATAAAAATTCGGATATGCAAACTGGTGTTTCAATCAAAACTGTTCTGAAATTCCAGTATTTTTACTCTCTGTTAAACTGAGAATATCTCCCAACGTAGATGAAAGAAAAATATGAAAAAATATATGTTACTCAATTGTAGTCCTTAATAACTTTCACGTTTACAAGTTTTGCAAATTCGGACTGAAAGCTAGGGTAAAAACTCAGTTTCTAAAACTGGTCTGTTTTTAGACAGTTTTGACACCTTTCAGTAAAACGAGTAGAACTCCATGCACACTTTATAAAATATTATGATCTTGATGCCGTTGGAAAGCTGACTTCAAGATATTCAACCCATAATTTTTTTAGATTTTAATTCTGTCTGTAACTTGTAGAAAAATGGACTTGAACTGAACTCAGTTTCTGGTTTAGAATGCTGAAATTATACCTGTTAGGAGAAAATCCACCATAAATCACATATGTCAACTGAGCTTATGAAAATTGGTCAGTGAAAGGAAAACACCCATATCTACAACTTTTGTGAAGGGACCAGACACCAATTCTGACTGTAGATAGGCTAAAAGTGATATTCTTTCTGCTGTAACGGTTTTGACAGATTCATATGCTAATTTTGCTTAGTACTTATCATGGTGTAGTTTTGTTTGAAGTTAAGTTTGTTTGTGCTAATCATGTTCTCAATGACATGCTCTTGATACATGTAGTTATGCAGATGGTTCATGAATTATTCGTTATGTCAATAATATTTAAGTTCAATTTGTTTATGCTTTCACATTAGTTTGTTCATAACGATGAGTTTGTGATGATATTCCATGCAATTCTTTAATTGAGATGATGATGATGATTATGATGATGATGATATTGTTAAAAGATGGTTCAAGTGGTATTCAAGTCCGCTAGATGATTCGTTGACAAACGAAGTAATATCTTGAAAACTGAGAGTGAGAATGAGGAATGTATCAGTCCTCCTAAAGGAGGGTGACACGGGTTTCGGGGAAAACGTGTAAACTTTAGGAGTTAAGGAGCGGACATATGATATGAATTCTCACCCGTTGTATCACTCCCAGAAGGGCGAGTTGAAAGGGTTGGAGAGGCCGCTGGTGTACTCGTGATGCATCATGACGGTAATTGATGGTTTGCTCCGTTTGTCCGACAGAAAAACTGAGTTTGTCTCACTCCCATACCTTGTTCCGTTCGGGTACGGAGAGTTACAAGAGGCCCCTCCAGTGCTCGTGTCGCTGGTTGTGGTACCACTTTTTCACCCACCCTAGGTGAAGTCCGCCTCCTTAGCGTTCTACGGTTTACACGGGTTCCAAATATGTGAATCAACAACTTATAGTAGTTGTCTTTAATTTATAAATGTTGTTATCTCATGTCTCCTAATTTTTGTGTACTTTAATGCTATTGTCCCATGGTAACATGTTCTTACGCTTCCTTTAAATAGCTGCATTTCATAATATGGTTTTATATGCATGTTTTTGCACGTTCTCATAACTAGGTTCGCATGTTGGAATGTGATTACTTTTACGTACTATGAACCTTACTTGTTAGACCACCCTCCCTAGATCAACAGACCAATTCTAAAACTGGGTCCTACTAGAGTGTTAGGAGTTTCTACTGGGTCACGCGTTGACGTGTCCCCGTTGACTTTCAGGTCATGTGAGTTGGAGGTTGGAGATAGCTGCTGGAGCTTTGGAGTTGGTGATCTGTTGTAGTATTGGGTGGTGAGGGGTATGATGAGAGACTTGTACTCTTGGTGTTTCTTTTTTGGGTGGACGTTTGTACTTAGAGTTATGAATATGAAGATGTTGGTGTATGTATAAGATGTATCAATGTATCAATAAAATGAATATTGTACTTTTGTTATTTTCTCAGTGTTTTTATCTGTGATGGAGTTTTACTTGTACTTACCAGCATGTGCATAGTACCCGCGGTGTTCTTCCTACTCTCTTCTTTGCTTTCTTTCTACGTAACACTCGCCTCTTCGGGAATACCTGATACGGATTCGTACTTATCGGGTATCCCGGAGACCGGATCGTTACAATTGGTGGCCCATGCAGGTCACCGCACTGCGGCGTGCGTAAGGATAGTGCGGGTAATGCTCCATAAGGGTAGTTGTGTCCTAAGGTGGGTAGGTGATCGGCCTTAGGGTAAGTTCCTGGTATTAGGAGAACCGAGGCACAGAGCTTCTTGAGGGTAAACATGGGTAGTTGTTTGTATGTATACATATATGTATGGATGGGTACGTGTTTGCATGGATACATTAGTATTGTGTGCATATTGTCAAGTATTCCTACAGGCATGTATCTATAGATATATCTGTAAGTAAGCAGCATTATAGATACTTGTATGACTACTTGTGTGTATTCTTATAACTCATAGTATAAGTGTTCGTATATGGACGAACTATGAGGTGTATGTATAAAAATGTTATTTATATGAATTAAGGAATAGATAATATATGATGTGTAAATCTAAGTGTGAGGCATACTATCTGTGTACTGAAGTATTGTGTGTCGTATATAAATATGTGCTAATACATGTTTTATCTACATCTGAGTGTATGTGGATGACTGTATGATTTTATGTATAGTTGTAGGTATAAATACTGAATTATATATTTAAGGGATGTAAGGAGATAATTTGTATATGGATATCTGAGGGATGTTTATATATATGGAGTATTTGTGTGTATAAATATTAGTATATAAATAAATTCATGATGTATGTGTTGGTATATGGATGTTGCTTGTACGTCTGGGTGGATGTACATGTGGATGTATAAGAGTGTATGATGGTATACATGGAATAATTATATGTGTATGCGGTTATGTGTTTGTATGAATATACAAGTGTTGTATGTCCGTTGTCGAATGTATATGTGTGCTATACTTATGTGCGTATCTGTAGCTATACATACATGTATATGCTACTACCTTAGCTACATGTGTGACTATACGTTAGTATGTGATATTATAAGTATATGTGTTAGTATGTGGTTGCACTATCAGATGTAGGTGCAATAGAGTGATTGTATTGATTGAGATGTAAGTAGTAAGTATGTATATATATTTATAGTGTGTATCATGGACCGATATAGTTGATTGAGCTCTAGGCGATGTATAGATACAGTATACCGGATGTATTAGTATTATGTGATGTATTTGTACATGCTGATTGTGTAAATCCATGTGCGGATATTTATTTTCCATTCAAGCATGAGTGGGCATGCCCTAGGTGTATTAGAGTTGTGTATTTGATACATATATGAAAGATGTATATGGTTGCCTGTCTGACTGTAAGCGAATACGCTTACACCGGTGTTGGATGGATATATCATTATGTGAATATCTGTGTGTGTTGGTATTATTGTATGCGACTCTATGTGATGACGTGTATAAGTATGCATACTATAAATGTGGTTGTGTAAATTGATATAGTGAGATATGTATATATGAGTAAAGCTACCAATGGATGTGTACCATAAGTAGTGCGTGAAATATATTGGCTTACTAATTAGTGTGTATAGATATACATAAGTAGGTATACCAAGTTATGTAATTTTGGTGTACTTATATATCATGTGATAATATGTGAGTGTAGCATATGAGTGAGATTTATATATGTATATGTATTGTGTATACAAGAGTGTGTGTGTATATATGTGCTGAATTAATATAATTCTTGTGATATATATATATATATAGTTTCGTATGTATATGTGTATATATATACATTGAATATGTGTTACGTTGACTGTTTGTATGTAAGTATACTTGTGCAGTGTATAGGTGATTAAATATAGATTTACGTGAGTGAATATTGGATATGAACATATATGTATGTATTCTTGTATATATATAAAATGAGTGTGTACTAGAAGGTTGATATAATATACATATTTACTATAGTGATATTTACTGTGTACATTCTTGTGTGCGAACTATTATATATATTTGTCTATATAATTGTAAGTGTTTATACTTATGTGCTTAAGTGATATATTTGCGTATGGTTACCCACTTGATATGCGGTGCACCATATCAATGTGTATCATTATTGGTGTATGATTATTTACCATAAGTGCATCAATATATGGATTTACTTACTTATATATGTATGTTAGCAAGGTTGCATACATATTGTTAGCAAGGTTTCATACATATTGGATGTGATATAGTAGTATAGATGGATGTATACTTGGTTGTATACTTGAACTATACTTTGATGTATCTAGGTATACCCATAGGTATGTGTATGTGTAAGTATGCTAGCTCTGTGACTTATGAGTATGGTGTGTTTAAATATCATGTGAACATATATGTATGTAGATATATATATTTATAAGGAGTGCGTGATTACATATAGAGGTGTATGTATTTAGATATACGTATATGTAACCAGGATATAGCATATGTCTTTGAACATATACTTGTGTGAATCTTTATGTGAGTACACATGTATTGAGTGAATAAATATTGGTGAGTATATTAATGCCTTGGGTGTATCTATATATTTCTACTTATTGCTATGTACGGCATTGACACATGTATATTGCTATGTACATCATTTACACATGTATCCATATGCATATGTGTACTAGCATGTGTGTACATATTAGTATGTACATATATGTGAGTGTTCTCATGTCCATATAGATATATATGTGAGTACATTGTGTATATGGATGAATGTGGAATGTATAGTATTATGTACGTGTTGTGATGATTTGTCTGTGTGTATACCTATATCTTTGGATATGAATGTGTATATATCTGTGTTTAATCTATGATATAGTGCAAGTATACATGGGTGTGTAGTATATACATATAGTGTTGTTTGTATTTCGTGGGTAAGGGGGACCCTTAGACTATTCAATCTCCGGTCAGACCCTTAGCATGGAAAGTCCGAGGGCGGACTTTGTTTTTAAGGTGGGTAGAATGTAATACCCCGTTTCCATATGTACGCGTATTTATACGTATTTTGGCGTAAATGCGTATTGGGAGTATTCTCGTATTTTTTTCTTTAAATATTTTGGTGTAGGAATTATTTTTAAAAGATTTTAAACTCATCTTTTGAATTTAGTAAATAGGAGTATTTGGATGAATACGTGTATTTATGGTGTATATGGTATTTCAACATGTATTTTTATTTTTGCAAAATACAAATTCCAAAATTGTTTTACCATGACACCTTAGCTTATTAGGTGTCATCTTGCTAATTAAGAAGGAGACACATGGCTTAGACTTTGACTAAATGAAAGGATGAGAGGGTTTTAGGGAGACCTAAAATCTAGGCAAAGAAAAAACAAAAAAACAAGAAAATCCAATATTCTCTCACTCTCCCTCTCCTTCCCAATTCTGGCCAAAATTTTGTCTCCCCCTCTTTCACTCATTTGCTTCATTTTTCTCTCCACCAAGAACTCTTCCAAGCACCCCTCTCATTCCTCATCATTCCTCCATCAAAATTCATCTCAAAATTCATCCCAAATCCATCTTTAGAAGCCAATTTGGAGCTTGAAGATAGGAGATTGAAGAAGGAGGCCCAAGAATTATTCAAGGACTAAGAAGGGCCAAAGAAATTTTGGAGGATTTTGGAGGTAGAAATTCCTTTCACTTAGGTAGAATTTAGTTTTAGGACAAGGAAAATTGAGTTAACCTTTTCATGCTGAAATTTGATCCAGAAAAACTGAAACTTTGACTAAGTGCTGGGGTTAATTGGCTAATGGGAATGCTTTAGAAATTTTATATGTTGGGTATCTCATTGTTATGAACAACTTTCATTTTGATCATTTTTCCAAATTATAGCTGTATGGTTTTATAAAAATTTGGATATGCAAACTGGTGTTTCAATCAAAACTGTTCTGAAATTCCAGTATTTTTACTCTCTGTTAAACTGAGAATATCTCCCAACGTAGATGAAAGAAAAATATGAAAAAAATATATGTTACTCATATTGTAGTCCTTAATAACTTTCACGTTTACAAGTTTTGCAAATTCGGACTGAAAGCTAGGGTAAAAACTCAGTTTCTAAAACTGGTCTGTTTTTAGACAGTTTTGACACCTTTCAGTAAAACGAGTAGAACGCCATGCACACTTTATAAAATATTATGATCTTGATGCCGTTGGAAAGCTGACTTCAAGATATTCAACCCATAATTTTTTTTAGATTTTA
This sequence comes from Scilla litardierei, assembly GCA_030789695.1. Taxonomy (NCBI): domain Eukaryota; kingdom Viridiplantae; phylum Streptophyta; class Magnoliopsida; order Asparagales; family Asparagaceae; genus Scilla; species Scilla litardierei. The sequence continues at coordinate 138,520,398 of CM061140.1, read as the reverse complement.
ATTTTGTCTGTAACTTGTAGAAAAATGGACTTGAACTGAACTCAGTTTCTGGTTTAGAATGCTGAAATTATACCTGTTAGGAAAAAATCCACCATAAATCACATATATCAACTGAGCTTATTAAAATTGGTCAGTGAAAGGAAAACACCCATATCTACAACTTTCATGAAGGGACCAGACACCAATTCTGACTGTAGATAGGCTAAAAGTGATATTCTTTCTGCTGTAACGGTTTTGACAAATTCATATGCTAATTTTGCTTAGTACTTATCATGGTGTAGTTTTGTTGAAGTTAACTTTGTTTGTGCTAATCATGTTCTCAATGACATGCTCTTGATACATGTAGTTATGCAGATGGTTCATGAATTATTCGTTATGTCAATAATATTTAAGTTCAATTTGTTTATGCTTTCACATTAGTATGTTCATAACGATGAGTTTGTGATGATATTCCATGCAATTCTTTAATTGAGATGATGATGATGATGATGATGATGATATTGTTAAAAGATGGTTCAAGCGGTATTCAAGTCCGCTAGATGATTCGTTGACAAACGAAGTAATATCTTGAAAACTGAGAGTGAGAATGAGGAATGTATCAGTCCTCCTAAAGGAGGGTGACACGGGTTTGGGGGAAAACGGGTAAACTTTAGGAGTTAAGGAGCGGACATATGATATGAATTTTCACCCGCTGTATCACTCCCAGAAGGGCGAGTTGAAAGGGTTGGAGAGGCCGCTGGTGTACTCGTGATGCATCATGACGGTAATTGATGGTTTGCTCCGTTTGTTCGACAGAAAAACTGAGTTTGTCTCACTCCCATACCTTGTTCCGTTCGGGTACGGAGAGTTACGAGAGGCCCCTCCAATGCTCGTGTCGCTGGTTGTGGTACCACTTTTTCACCCACCCTGGGTGAAGTCCGCCTCCTTAGCGTTCTACGGTTTACACGGGTTCCAAATATGTGAATCAACAACTTATAGTAGCTGTCTTTAATTTATAAATGTTGTTATCTCATGTCTCCTAATTTTTGTGTACTTTAATGCTATTGTCCCATGGTAACATGTTCTTACGCTTCCTTTAAATAGCTGCATTTCATAATATGGTTTCATACGCATGTTTTTGCACGTTCTCATAACTAGGTTCGCATGTTGGAATGTGATTACTTTTACGCACTATGAACCTTACTTGTTAGACCACCCTCCCTAGATAGACAGACCAATTCTAAAACTGGGTCCTACTAGAGTGTTAGGAGTTTCTACTAGGTCACGCGTTGACGTGTCCCCGTTGACTTTCAGGTCATGTGAGTTGGAGGTTGGAGATAGCGGTTGGAGCTTTGGAGTTGGTGATCTGTTGTAGTATTGGGTGGTGAGGGGTATGATGAGAGACTTGTACTCTTGGTGTTTCTTTTTCGGGTGGACGTTTGTACTTAGAGTTGTGAATATGAAGATGTTGGTGTATGTATAAGATGTATCAATGTATCAATAAAATGAATATTGTACTTTTGTTATTTTCTCAGTGTTTTTATCTGTGATGGAGTTTTACTTGTACTTCCCAGCACGTGCGTAGTACCTGCGGTGTTCTTCCTACTCTCTTCTTTGCTTTCTTTCTACGTAACACTCGCCTCTTCGGGAATACCTGATACGGATTCGTACTTATCGGGTATCCCGGAGACCGGGTCGTTACATTCAGGATACATTTCATAGTATGTGGAGGTCTGCAGAGCCGACACTTTCTGATAGCGAGGACGATTGCGAGATGGTCTACATTGAGCCTGAGCCGTCGTCTCTTCCAGATTCTCTTCTGCAGCCGCTTCCCCTCCTCCTGAGGCAGCGTGTTATGCCATACCTATCACCATTATTCAGGGAAGTTCCCACCATCTCATGCCTTGCATTTCTGAATCCCAATTTGCACTTCCACACATTTTTGATTCAGATTGTCGTCGTTTGCATTTAAATTGATTAATTTGTTTTGACGACCCGTTTTGGAATGCTTTTGCAGGGCATGAGGACATGGCTTGGATTGATACAGCTCGTCTCCCACATGATCCATATTATCCAAAGGAGACGCTGGGGGTTGCATTGCTGGAATCCAAGGTGGCCGGTGGAGGCCTAGCTCCAAAGCAGCTGGCGGAGGAGCAAAAGGATATGATCGAGCAGTTGCCACCGCCGTTATACATCCGAGATCCGCCTTTTGCTAAGGTGTATTCTTTCCTGTAAGTAGTGTAAATAAATAAAAAGTTAGTTAGTTTGCTTTTGCATGTTTGCTTTCGTATGTTTTTTCTCTTTTCTAGGATCTTTTGCCAAGATCTAATACTCTTCCAACATTGCGGACAATGTTTATTTTAAGTTGGGGGGGGGGGGGGGGAGAGTGTTAGAATCTTTAGGTTTGTTAGGATTTTGATGTTATCCAAATTTTTTTTGAGATCCCTCCATGTTTCGCCTCATCCCATGATTTCATTGCATATCATATTTGGCCTCTTTGTCTAAACGCCGTTTGCTTTGTGCTTAGTCCCTACATGCTTCATGCCATGCAATTTTTTCGGATTATCATTTTGGTATCAACTTCTTCGATGTTTGATTGGCGTGTTTTAATTTCCTTTCCAATTTGGAGTCAAATGCTAATATGCCATGTATGAAGCTATTTTATACGTCGTGATATCTCTTTGAAATAATTTGGGAAAAGTTTGGTGTAAGTGATTGCATGACTTGTGATGCATGGCTTAGTTTTTAATTGGATTGGATTTGACCAATTGTGCATGCTTTGTTTTTCCTCTTAGGAGTGGGTGGATGAGTTGATAATTCATGTTTGGATTGAGAAAGGGAGTTAGTATAAGTGAATGCTTCTTTCTAATCAAATTGAGTAGCCGGTGCCCCACGAAACATTGGGAAGGAAGCCAAAAATGAGATTTAGGGGATCATTCCATCCATTTGCATATATAGCGTCATCGCGTGTATGCAAATGTGGTCGTGTTTGCATTTCATAGCGTTATCGCGTGAATGCAAAACATAAACATCAAAAACAAAAAAAAGAAGTAAAAAGAAAAGAAAAAGAAAAAAATGGATGAATAATGAAAGAATAAGCAACATGAGTGATGCAATCTCATCTCCCACAACTTAGAGGAAATTTCTTTTGTTTTGGCAATTTCCATGAAAATTGGAAACTTTGACATCGTGATATTTTTCCAACGAATGTGATACGGTGCTTGCTACCTCACTTTTCTTTGAATTGGATTGAGGGGAGTGTCATTTGTTGTCTACTTTCATACATTTGGTATATTGGCTTTGAAATCATTTGGAAATACCATTTTGGGTGTGCCATGAGGATATCTTGAGTTGGTGCATGTTTTCCCATTTAATCCGAATTTATCGCATGTTTTGCTAGGGACTAGCAAAAAGCTAGTTGGGGTGTGTGATTCGGGATATAAATTGCATATTTTCCCCCATTTCTGGGCATTTTATGTGTATATCATGTTATTTTGGCTTTAATACGGGCGTATTTGTGATATTGTGAAATATTGAAGCTTTTTCATATTTTATACATAAAATGTGGTTTTCATGGACTAATTTTTGTTCCCCGTATTTTTCAGGTACTTTTGGGATTTTTCTGGATTTTCTGAAATTTTTCCAGATTTTTTTGGATCTCCTACCTATTTTGGGGATTATTTGGAGCAAAGATGGCATTTCTGTAAATTTCGGAAAAGAAAAAACACAAAAAAAATAAATAAAAACAGTTTTTGGGCTGGCCCGCTGGCCGGCCCAACTTTGCGGCCCGCACTCGCTGCGGGCCGCGGTGCAGTGTTATTAGAAAAAAAAATTTATTAAAAAAACAAATGGGCAGCGGCCCGCTTCAAAAAAATCGAAGCGGGCTTCGCCCCGCTTCGAAATTTCGAAGCGGGCTCCGGCCCGCTTCAAAAAAATCGAAGCGGGCTTCGCCCCGCTTCGAAATTTCGAAGCGGGCTCCGGCCCGCTCCGCATGCTGCAGCGCGTGCTTAAATGCAGCGGAGGGTCGGGCACGATTTAGCCCGACCCACATGGCTGTAATAGAGGGGGGAGTGCAAATTTTGGGGCAGTTTTCGGCTGTTGTCGATTTTACTTGCTGTTTTTGTTATTTTAGGGCTTGGAGGGGAGTCTTCTTCCCCAAAGGCTAGGGAGGAGCTTGGAGGCCATTGGATGGTGGAGAAGCTTGGTGGAGGAGCAAATTGGAAGAGGCTAGGGCTCATTTGATAAAAGCTTGGGTGAAATTTTTCCTCTTCCTCTTTGTATTTTGATATCTCCCTATTGTAATGAATTTGGGTTAATTTGTGAATGAGAATTCCATCCCTTGTTTCATGATGATAGAGTAGTATTGAATGGTTTGGGTTGTGATTCATTGGGTTGGATGTTAATTCTTGCCTTAATTTCCTCTTGCCTATTTCAATGTTAATGTTGGATGTAACATTAGGGTTAATTTCATTAGTAAAGACTCGAAAGGGCACAATTCGAGATGACTCCATGTTCCTAATTTGATTAGTGCCATGATAATGCATCCCTCCTTTTAGCAAATTATTGTGTTCATGAAAGCTAAACTTTCCGATTAAGCTTGCCATAGCCGGAGTCCTAATTGAAGTATATGTGGATAATTTGAGCTTGATTAACACCAACATTAGTGAACCCACAACCCATTCTCCTCGCCTAGCTATCGTAAATCCCCTTTGGCTCTCCAACCCTACCCACTTAGGTTAGAATTTTAGTTTCACCACGATTTTCACACACTTTTCATCCACATTAGCAAGGTGGTAGTGAAACACTTTATTTTTTCTTTATCGATCAGATTTTGTGAATATAGAACGACTTGTCCCTGTGATCCGACCCGGTACTCACCGGTTATTTTTATTGCATTGACACTCCTACGCTTAGGAGTGGAAGGCGTGCCCCGTGCGCGTCCTTCCACAGTCAACCAGTCGCATCCTTCATTTATCGAATTTGTAGTCCAAGGAAGTAGTTGAGCTCACCCATGTGGCTCATCTCGAATTCATCCTGCATAGACTTAGAAAATTCTTGACAAAGATTAAATTTAGTAGAACCAAATATGATATCGTCTACAAAAACTTGAATTAAAAGGATGTCATTTTCATATTCCTTAATAAAAAGCGTTGAATCAACTTCACCCATTTTAAAACCTAAATTCAAAAGAAAGGTTTTGAGTCGAGCATACCAAGCTCTAGGAGCTTGTCTCAACCCATACAACGCTTTCTTAAGTTTGAAAACATGGTTTGGAAATTTTTCATGAATGAAACCGGGAGGTTGAGAAACATACACTTCTTCATTAACAATACTATTTAAAAATGCACTTTTAACATCCATTTGAAATAATTTGAAATTCTTATGAGATGCAAAAGATAAAAGCAATCTAATAGCTTCTAATCTAGCTACGGGGGCAAAGAATTCTTCGAAATCGATACCTTCTTCTTGCCGGTAGCCTTGAGCTACTAACCTTGCTTTGTTCCTTGTGATGATCTCGTTCTCATTGGTCTTGTTCTTGAAGATCCACTTGGTCCCATTAACTTGGTGACCATTTGGAAGAGGAACGAGCACCCAAACTTCATTTCCCTCTAATTGCATGAGTTCTTCTTCCATTGCTACTATTCAAGAGCTATCCCACATGCTTCTTGGATGTTCTTTGGCTCAATGGTAGAGAAAAATGCGCAATGAGAGAATTCTTTAATATTAGACCTCGTTCGAACACCCACACCAATATCTCCAATAATTTGGTCATGTGGATGGTTGCGAACGGTTGGGTAAGCTTTGGGAATTCCTGCATCACTTGGAACATCTTCAACAATCTCATGAGTAGTGTTAGTCTCAATAATTGAATCATTAATCTTGGCATTACTAACAGAATCACATATAGCATCTACACTATCAACAACATGAGGAAAATCAAAATCTTCATAGAATGATACGTGTAGTGATTCCTCGATCGTTGAAGAGGTTTTGTTGTATATCCGGTAGGCTTTGCTACGTGTGGAATATCCAACAAAAATTCCTTCATCGGATCTTGGCTCAAATTTATCTAAGTTACCAAAGGTGTTCTTGATAAAACATTTTGAACCAAAAACTCAAAAATATTTAACTTGAGGCTTTTTGTCATAAAATAACTCAAAACAAGTTTTGTTCGTTCGGGGTCTCACTATTATCCTATTGAGCACATAACATGTCGTGTGCACCGCTTCTGCCCAAAATTGTGGTCCAAGACGACTATCATGGAGCATGGTATGAGCACACTCAATAAAAGTCCTATTCTTTCTCTCTACAACATCATTTTGTGGTGGTGCACGAGGAAAAGAGAAATTGTGAGTTATCCCGGTGTAATCACAAAACTTTGTAAAAGACTCATTCTCAAATTCTCCTCCATGATCACTACGGATAGTGATAATGGTGGATCCTAAGAGATTCTGAATCTTCTTTGCAAATATGGTAAATTCTTCAAAAACTTCATTCTTATTAGTTAAGAATGAAACCCAAGTAAATCTAGAGAAGTCGTCAATGAAAACTAATCCATTATGTGCATTGCCAAAGAAGCGGTTCTAGTTGGCCCAAACAAATCTTGATAAAGTAGTTCTAGGGGCCTCTTAGAAGTAATGCCTTCTTTAAGCTTGAAAGATGATTTACTAAGCTTACCTCTTTGACATGAATCACAAAAGTTTTTCTTACTAAAAGCAATTTTTGGAAAACTTTTGCCTAGATCATGCTTAGTTAACTTATATAAGTGCTTGAAATGAACATGACCAAAACAGCAATGCCATAATAGTTGTTCATTTGTATTAGCAACTAAGCAATGTTCTACGGTTTTAGGCAAGCTCAAATAATAAATATTTTTACGCCTAATACCGGTAAATAAAACATGTGAATTAGAATCAACAATATTACACAATCCTTCTCCAAAGTTAACCTTGTAACCTTTGTCACAAAGTTGACTAATGGAGATGAGGTTGTGACACAAACCACTAACTAGAAATACATTAGTAATTAAAGGTTTGGAGGAGTTTCCGACTGTACCTACTCCAATGATGATTCCTGTTTGGTTACCTCCAAAAGTGACCGTTGCACCATCCTTGATGCTAATCACTTCGGAGAGCAATGAGGGATCTCTCGTCATGTGTTTGGAGCAACCACTATCGAGAATCCATCCTTTCGTTTTAGAGATAATTTTACCTTTATTGCTCTCTTTCTTTCTCTTGGGTACCTACATAGTATACCATAAGCTTATGGTATCCAAATTTTGTTGGGTCCAAGGGGATTAGCCCTTTGGAAGCCATGTCCAAGTGGACTTCCGCTTCCCAACATAATTACCATTATTAATAACATCTTGAAAATAGGAATCAACATAGGCATCCCTATCATTTAAGTTAGTGTTCTTAGGACCCCAAATGGTGTAT